>JAHZNI010001749.1:0-13362 GCA_027744415.1 Seira ritae | reverse complement strand
GTCGTGCTAACATTTTTCCTTGTCTTGTCTTGTTCACGTCTCGAGACAAAAAAACGGGTAAGAAAAAAAGAATTGTAGTAGAATAGAATGTTTATACTTCTGTGGAAAAATTAATTGCTGGGTGGCGAGACACTTTTCTTGTTTATATCCTCGGAAGATTAGTGGAGTACACGCGTTGATGCGGATGTTGATACATTAGCCTACGGCGGAAGTTACATCTATCTAGGTATGTATGTAATGTACATACGTGTGCAATTAGACAAACCGTGGATGTCCCCAAGGACCTCAAATATAAAACTAGAATTCACACTGAAAGTGTGCTCAATGCTCATAGCTTGTTTGGTGACAAGAGAGACGAAACTGATGTTGATGAGTTCTGTTTACATTTTAATTCTCACTTGAGAGAATTTTGGGTTCGCGGTTTTCACTAGAAAATGGAAATGCTACATACACACGAGAGAGCATATAAAATGTCAAAATGAATCAAGGAAAGATCCAGTTTCCAGACCCAGAACCAACTCTTCCGTCGCCTTTTTTGTGCTGTTGATTTACAAATGCGAATTGTGGAATGACAAGTGACTTGACAAGGATTCGATAAATAAAATCCCACAAGAAACGCAGCGAAAGAAGCAAATTTGGTTGTTCCTTTTGGTTCCGGAATGAAGTCGTAGAAAGCGACAGAAATCTTTCTTATTTAAAATCAAATCATGCAAGTCCAAGGAGGATAGGAGGAAGTGGTCCGAAAATTATTTTTGGCATTTGGACTGGCTGACAAAGGAAAATTTTAAGTATTGTAATATTCAGCAATTCTTACTGCGCTCCAAGATATGGGATTGTGCCAATGAGCTGAGTTGAGAGATAGGAATTTTAGTGGTGCCAGCCTTCGTAAAATCGTCAATCTATCAAGTAGAATATCTATCGCTATTTCTTGGCTGTGGCGGAGGGACCATTCATGAAGTATGTAACGCATAGATGGAGGAGTCGTCTCGTACCTTATCCTGTTAAAGTGATAGTGGGAAAGACGAATTGAGAGATTTCAGAAGTCGTTCACATGCGTTACATACTTCATGAATGATCTCACCCTGCATGACAGAAGGTATATATAACACTGAAATATAAATGAAGTTCAAAGTTTGATAGAAACATGGCTGCTTTCCAGGATCTCCTTTCCCCCATCCAGAAAATAAGGAGGAAAAATAGAGTCGCAAATTTTCCAGAAAAAAATAGTGACATCGACAGGCTGGAAAAAAATTAGGGGTCTTAGTCTTGATTGAAACTATACTTTAGCATTAGAATTTTAAAAATACAATTTTCACTCGAGGGACCCCGGAAAAGGCAAACTGGTTGGTAATGTAATGAGAAATTAGCTTGAATTTTAAAAATAAACTTCACTTTAAAAAGCCCCGGAGTTTTCAAGGATAAAGTTTTCGAAGAAAAAAATAACATGAGCCGTGCCGAGCCTTGTATATTTTAATTCTAGAAACTTCATTCCATCACGGAAATAGCTCATTTTTATTCTCTAATCATCAATTCGCCTCCCATCCTTTTTTAGTTCGACCCGTTCTAAAAAAACCGTCTGCGGATTTATATCCAGCGCAAAGTCGGTCTTGAGTCGTGGCCTGGGCCTAGCTTGGCCTGCCAAGGACACTCTACGAAGAAGTGAGAGAATGTATGTATAATCCTAACGTGTGGATCGTGAAAAATGAATGCATAATACGGAACACAAGGAAAAACATCCCAAGAGAAATTAAAGGACGTAATCCCAACCAAACTTTTGCAATTTCGCAATAATACAACAACTCCTCGTCTAATAATGGTAAAAGAAGAAAGAAAGAAAAGAGATGAGTGCGAACACATTAAAATATTTTCTCTCTCATGTCATGCAAGATCCCAACCTAACATGAGGAAAGGAAAGAAAGACGCGTAATCAAAGAGAGAAAGGAACTTTTTAGGGCATGTACATAGGTACGTACATGTCTGGTGTACCTAACATCTTGATTAAGTTTTCGTAATCTTTTTTCTTAAAAAAAGTTTCCTTGGATGAAAAGCGATGTTGATAATAGAGATGAATACAAGTTTATGATTAATGCACCAGAAAGTTCATGTTTAGGGAAAATTCGTGCCAGAAGAGCATGAATGGCTCAGCACGTCATGAATTAAAGGTGGTATAAATGAATACGAATAATATTGTTTTAATAAATAGGAGCCGTAGCTTAGGGAAAACTATGAAACTTTCTCCGTGAAAGAATAGGACTTTTCAAAACTTCGTCATTTTCTCTAGTATAAAATGTAATGGAAGTTTGATGATTGGAATTAGGTAATATGAAAACCATATATTGCAGCAACTTTGGGAGAATCGAAAAGTTAAAGGATGATGGGAGAAAACATTTCGGAAATACATTGTTGCCAGTAAGTAATTTTACAAGTAATTTCGTGCCAAACTTGGCTAAAAAAAATTATCTTTTTTAATTGTATATGCGCCAAATTTCGTCGCAAAATACATGTAAACATCGTATTTCTATAAAGGAATTGCAGGTACAATTTTTTTTGTCAAAGTTATTTTTTGCCAATTAATATATAGTAAGATTGGCCCCTACTACATGGATTTTACTGAAATTCAATAAACTTCGTTCACATCTCGCTCCCATATATTTGAGTATGATATGTCAGCTCTATATCATATTTTTGTCGGACGATATTGACAGACGGGCAGAAAATACAATTTCACAAGAATCAAATTTTGATTTTAAAATGAAGCTAAAGTCTCGTAAAGAGCTTCGATTTTATCTTCAAAAATGCATTCGAGTAGAGGGGACTGGTTAGATACTAAAAAGCATTCTTAATTTGTAAAAAAAAGTATACATTCTCTACGATACATATGTAGCTGCAGACTAGTAGCAGTCATTTAGCCATCAAATCAAGTTCGGAAACAACTCCTTCACTTTCTCTTCTTTTCTTCTTGACCTGAATTGAATATTGTGTGTGTGGATCACGCCATGCCACACGTCCAACCCAGACCAGACTCATGACAAGGAATGATTCCACGAGGAGGAAGGAAATCACGAAAGACAAGTCAAGTCACGAAATAAGGAAAGTAAAAGTTTGTTAATCTAAAAACCACAATAGGGCTTTAGGGCAACAAGAAAAGAAAGAAACAAAAAAATCGCTAGAGCAAGCATATCCTAGAAACAAGGAAAACTGGAAGAACAATACAAAGACTAATTACCTATTCAATTAGATCGAGAACGGGGCTGACAATAATGATTTTGATAGAAAGAATACTGTTTGGCGTTATGTTTTTCTTACTTTCTTTTGGGATATTTCCTCAAGGAAAAAATGAAACGTGTTTAATGAGATTGGCAGCTTAGAAAAAAGAAGGGGAACAATAACACTGTGGACTTATGATTTGCTCTCATTTTTTTCTTCTTTGTACCTCCTCCAGTGGATCATATCATATGATGAAACGCTTTGATTGAAACAAAGGAAAGTAGAGAGAAAAGTAATATAGTGGATCAAGGTTAGTCTATGTCCCGAAGGTGTACAAAGTCCTGATTTCGGTGAAGGCGGATGGATAGATGATGGCCTATGGGGAGACATAATATGCGACCTCGTACATGGGTAAAAGCAAATGGGATATGGTTTTGATTTCCATGCTTTTCTATGGAAAATGTATGCACACACATAGCAGATGCATATAATAAAGCAGGAGAAAGCAATGCTTTCTTTTCGGATAGTAATAACTATATTTATTAAAGATAAGAGAAAACACTATTGATATAATTACACACTTCAACAGATTTTACTTTTCGATCTTTAAGCCCAAAAGAATAGTGGCGTGAGTGAAAATTTACGGGAAGAGGTGGGCAGTTCAAGACCGTTTCAAATCAAGAGAACTGCTTGAGATGCTTAGATAAAGCATAGTAATAGTAATCGGATATTAGATTTAATGATGTTATTGTACTTGTTAGCGAAAGAATAGAAGGACTTGGACATGTTATGATCCTTCAGTTATTCTGGGAATAAGTTATGTAACCACAACCACGCACAGCCACACGAGGATCGAATTAAACCGAATAACACGAATAATATGTGTGGGAAATGTAGAGTGATCAATGGGAAAATACGAAAAAATAAATGACGGATCTTCCTTCTGGGAGGGGGTGAAAATCGGTCATTGATTCCTTTTGCGCCTTTCCACCGTGGGTGCAAAACATGTATATACTTTTCCAGAACAAGATCCGAATTTGTAGAAGCTTACCATATTATTAAAAATAAAGACATAAAGCCTCCGAAAGTATTGCAATAATTGTAATTGTATTGTAAAAATACAAGATTCAATCTGTTACAAAAAGAACTTAAAAGAAAAAAGAATGATTTTACAAAAGCTAAGTAGTTTCCCATCTATTGCATAATGTGGATGTAATGCATAGGTACTTACTATTTAAGTGAACAGACTTCCCAAATGCAATGCAGCAGTCAAGCTTATGTAGGATTAGCCAAATGTAAGACAGTTTAACTTTAAATCGCTATAATGCTTTCGAAGAAAATCTTAAACCAGATTTCACTTCCAATTTATCCCTTACGTTACAAGCACCTCATTCATCGAGCCATGACCTAATACGACGACAAAAACTTTGGACGTCATCCTAAAACCGCTGAGTCAACCATCTGTGCCTACATACTTTCACCCCGCCCATTTCTGCAGAAACCAGGTTGAAGCTAGCATTTTCGTCAAATTTACGATGTTCAATTAGCGTATAAATATAATCCTAAAACGATTTGAGCTCCCGTGAAACGTTCACTGAACTGACTATGAGAGACTTATGTATGTACATTCAACTTTCAACTCAACTTACTTTTAATATGCTTGCTTCATATTTCCAGGAAGTCATTCCTCACTATTTTTATCCTCTTCCTGAATGAATAAGTTTTAAGTCTTTAACCCATCATATTATACATAGTGTTTTTTATCATGATGATGATCATGAATCAAGCATAACAAATTTTGTCAAGACGAATTTTCTTCTTCTGAGATTTTCGGGATTGTCAGAGACAATTTATGCTTCTCATTCCATTCCACCACCACCACTACCACTTCCATCATCATCATTATCCTTCATGCAAAAGTAATTTCCTCCGTGTTCTTCCCTTCTTTTTTTGTTCCCTTCCTATTTTTCAGATTTTTTTCTTCGCTGCAGGAGCTATAGAATGGAAGCAGGATGATTCCAATTCAGGACAAACCCTGCAATTTTCCTGGAATGTGGCCCTGAACTCCTTCTCTTAATTTCAGAACAGTATGAATACCTAGTATGAGACTGAGCAGTGAGCACGAGCACCATCACTGGCTCAACCAATTACACAAATTAACAAAAAAAATATGATGCTGTGAATCAAGCATGAAAGCTCGAAAAAAGGTGCTATTCTTTGTGTCCCTTCAGGCATCACATCAGGATTTTTTGTCTGCACGTACGCAGGTACATAGTACATATGAAGAAGCGGGGTAATTTGATCAAATGAACATACATACATCACATCCACGGGAAAATAAATTTAACGACGTAATTAAATGCGCCTGAACAAGTCCCACCCAACCCGACACGTAAAGAGAACAAAAATATGCCTGGCATAAAGTCAACTGTCCCATGCGATCTCGAATCGCGATGCGATCCCTCTTCCTCTTCTCGTTTGGTATGTAATACAAAACGATTCCATTCCAGACAGTTATGTACATATGAAGAAGCGGGGTAATTTGATCAAATGAACATACATACATCACATCCACGGGAAAATAAAGGGGATATTCCTCTCCCTCCTCGTCCTCCTCTAATGGTAATGAGAATGAGGAGAGGAGAAAGAAAAGTAAACTATTTTTTTCTATGGAGTTCCCTTTTTCACGGTTCGCTGAATTGCGAATCCTGCTCTCTCCTCACTCACCATCAGTGAATGACTCATGAGCTGCTCACTTTCTCATCATTATCATTATACCTATGCACCTACGCATCCATCCGAGCTCTAAGCACATGCTCATGGTTCCACTTTATTTAACGACGTAATTAAATGCGCCTGAACAAGTCCCACCCAACTCGACACGTAAAGAGAACAAAAATATGCCTGGCATAAAGTCAATCTGTCCCATGCGATCTCGAATCGCGATGCGATCCCTCTTCCTCTTCTCGTTTGGTATGCAATACAAAACGATTCCATTCCAGACAGTTATTTTTTTCCACCGGAATCTGAGCAATCAGTGAAATGACACTCGAGGCTCTAATTTAAGCGGAAAAGGGAAAGTCATTTTTTATACTCCTGCCTTTCCATTTTTACAGCTCACTCACGTACACGGGCCATCAAACGACCTTCCGCCTGAACTCCACTCGGACTCGGACCCTTTTTTCTAGTTGCTGTGGAAGTAGTGTTGCGGACGAGGCTTGAAAATGCCTTTGAGAGTAAATCTCAAATGAATCAAAGACACGGCAGTAACTTTAGAAAATATACTCAAGGTACATATTATTTCTGGCGAGAGCACGCATTGATTAATGAGACTTGTCTCGTAATTCAATCTTTCAATTTCGATACATTTTTAAGGACGCCCGATCCCGGTCTGTCTATTTGAAGGGCTCCGTTTTTCATCGTGAAAATCGGCCAAAGTGGAAATTAAAAGTTGAATTATAAATAGTTCTGAAAACATTTTCCATTTCCCTCTCTTTCTATTACTCTTGACTCCCAAACCGCCAAAAGTGCTCCCGGGAGCAATGAAATTTTGCTCAGACTCAAACAATTCATTGAGTAGGTACACACGATGTCAAGTCATTTAAAATAAGTGCTTTGTCTATTATTACATACATACTATCCTGTGATACAATTTACACGTGATAACTGATAACTATCATTATATTATGAAAATGATATAGCGATAGCAAATCCAAAATACTTTTTCCTTTCTCCGACTATTCCCAATGATTCAGAAAATTTCGCTGGCAATTCCTCCCAGGAAATGGGTTTTGTACCTCCACTGACATGACGTGTATATATTCATAATGTGAACTGTGAGAATGGCCATTTTACTATCTTCCCCTTTATTCCCACTGACATGCTTTTCCCTGTACATTGTATTCCATCATTTGGTGTTCGCTGCAGGGAATTATTTCCGGAAAAAAAGTTCACTTGGCAGAGATGGATTCCTGGAAGGAGATATGATTATACAAAGTAATGTACAGTAATGCAATGATAATGGCTATGGAAGAAAAAAACTTATTGCTCGTGCAACTTTTTTTCCCAAAATAAAATTATTATTGCCAAATTGGTTGGTTTTCGGAAGAGAAAATCATAAATACGAAAATAAATGTAATACGCGCAGTAAAAAAAAGTAAACTTGTATCCAATAAAAAATATTATTCTTCCATTTCCGCACTCACCCACTCAAATTCTACTCTTCTGTCTCTTCTCTAAACCAAATTCATTTTCTCCGCCGAAAAATTGGAGTTTGATGACCACTACCACTCCAGTCCATAAGCAGATAGGATAGATAAAGTGGTCAAGGGGAAAGTTATATCTGTAGAGGCTCGAGTACAAATAGTGCTCCAGGATGACACTATTTCATTTTATTGCTATTGCTCATACCATAAAAAAAAGTTCACACATCACATGAATTTTTTTCTCTCTCCGGATTGCAGGAGAGGAAAATGGAAGCCTTGAATTCAATCAATATTATTTATTTCTATTGCAATTATCTTCGAGTCCAAGTTGACATCGGTCACCAAATTTAAACTGGTACGTATGCATTATTTTTTTGAAATGGGTTCAAGCTATAATTGCAATTTTCGATTATCTACTTATAAAAACGGAAGCCATATATAAAAAATACTTTCACTCACTCGGAGAGCTGCTTCTTTATTTGAAAAAAATGATAAATTGAATATTCCAGAACGTAGCCGCCCGAAACAAGAAAAAAAGCTTTTAGGTTGATGATGATTCAAAAGAAAAGTTTGGTGGTTTGTCTTGTTAGCGCTGGTTATGTTGTGAGTAATTTATAATGCGTGTATTTTGAGTGAGTGAGTGTGTGAATGAGAACGCCTGTCGTGCGTTGTGTCGTGCCCAGCCCAGTGACTTAATTAAATTTTCTCAATAAAGCCACGTCACTAATCACTGATACGGAGAAATTGGATAGGAAAATGATGTTTTCCTTTTCCCAACATAAAAAGGGGGTCATAAAGTAAAAGTTAGTTTAAAAATATACATACTTCAAACGGAAACTGAAACACTCCCTCGAACTGTAGCTTTAGGTTTTAGGCGAAACAAAGCTTTCAATCTTTTACGACAATTATAGTGTGTCTTTCTATTAGAAATGCATACGCAAATAGGCAAACTAGAGTTAACTGCTTAAGGAAACGGTCTCGTTAAAATTTCATTAAAAACTGGAGTGGTTGGGATGGAATTGTCGGAATACAGTAGAAAAAAAAATTAGAAAGTACCTTGTTGCCTAAACGACATGCATGCATGCACAATGACTTAGGTCCCATGTCAAAGTCGAGCAAAGTTTTAAGTGAAGGAAAGGAAGAAGAAAATCGCAATTATACTCCTTCCATGAATACGAAACGAGGAAAGTGCTTCGGCTCACATGTTATTGCAATTTAGGCTCGCACTACACTACATAAAGAATTAAAAAGAAAAGCTTGCTCACGGCCACGGCTTAGGAAAAAACGGTAAAATTTCAAAACGAATGGATAATAACTCTGTAAGAAACTAGAGCATAGTCAGAGAAAGACTTAATTTGAGAAATAATCCTTTCTCGGGGCTTATGGGATATTTATGCATTCAAGAAAATGAGTGATGTTAAGTAACAATGGGATGAAAAAAACAGAGGAAGCTACGTAAATACCTATGTACATGCCAATTTTTACTTACCCTGTCCATCACCATGAAGTTTTATGACATGGTTAAAAATTTAGGATGTGAGTGAGGGGAGCCTAAATAGCTCGAACAAAGTGAAATGACATAACCAAAGCTAGAGCATTTCCTTGGCTGATGTCACGGTCCACTTAAAATTGGCCAGTGCATACGTACGTGTGCATATGCAATTCGGAGAAAATGAAATCAGGTTGAATGCTTAAAATTTTAGGAATTTGGTTTTTTTGTCTCGATCCAGCAAAACCAATACAATAAGTGCTTCTTGAGAGCACTCTTAATTTGGCCAATACAAATTCCAACCAATTGAAGCGAAGAGAAGTACCTACTTACTCCTTTTCCAATAAAGGGCATGTCGTCACACGAAACAGAGAGAAAAGTTTCCATCATCCTTCCATTTTATTTTCCAAATGGATGAGCCAACACTTGATGGGAAAACTTAGCTTTTATAAAATAAAACGAATGGTTATCTACTGACTACAAATAGTGACATGGGTCAAGTTGAAAAGGTGAAATGGCAATGGCTAAGGGCATGTGTGGTGACCAAACAGCCACTTCCAAAGCTGTAAAAACTTCAGATATGCTCAACTTTCAATGCCATTTCACCATTGGAATTGAATCGCCACTCAGCTCAGTTTGGAAATAACGTGGGACGGGGGCAACACTATAACACCATCATCAATAATGGAAAAAGTGTAAGTTATTGTGAAAGCGTGTTTTTTTTCATTGGAAAAGAAGGCAAGAAAAAGTGTCTTTGTTTGCTCAGTCAGTGGTGAAAGTATTTCGGAGAAAGTTGATAAAAAGAAGCGAGTAGCGTGCCACTTTTCCCAGAATTCCTCTAAGTGGATGTAGATGGTAAACTCAAGAAGACGTCTATGTGGCTTGGTCGGGTCACACATGTGCAAGGTTTTTATTGTAAATAAATTAGAGAACGTTCTCAAAAAAATTTTTTCTCCAAAAGTGATCGCAATTACATCGCGATCATTTCCAATCTTCACAAAAAATGCTTTTCCGGAGGAGATATAGTACTAAATAATTTATTGTGCCTAATGCCTAGAGTCTTTTCACATGTTCCTGTAACAAGAAAGAACATAGATCATGATGATGACGAGGATGGTGTGGCATGATTATGAGAGTCCCTTGTATAATCATCATAAATTAGTTGTTCTCCTCTCCTCTCATGAACCCTTGTGAGAAAAGCAAGGAGGATAGTCTTCCTGAGACTTTACAACTAGTAAATTATGCATGGATGAGACACACCAGCTAATTTCTCTAGTTTGCTTCTCAGAATCCATAGTTCCATCAAGGATTAAGGATGTGATAGTCTTCCTGAGACTTTACAACTAGTAAATTATGCATGGATGAGACACACCAGCTAATTTCTCTAGTTTGCTTCTCAGAATCCATAGTTCCATCAAGAATGACGCACAAGAAGAAAAGCACCTTTCCAACTTAAAATTACCGAGAAAAGGAAAGCGCTAAGGAAGAAGGATGGGAGATAACACAACTATTCCAGTTCCAAAGGAAAATTAAATTGATGCAAATTGTGCTTGTGTGTGCATATGCGTACGAGAGGAGAAAGCATGATGTTTGATGATGACGATGATGATACTCCTTTTTTTAGAAGAACAATAAAAGTGCATGCATGAAAAAAGTCTCTAACCCTATCTTCTTATTTTCGCTTCTAGAAATTTCAGATATAGTTTCTAAGAAAACAAAACTAGGAAAAGATGAAAAGGGACAAAAACGTTATTTCCGAAAGTAAGGGATTCACTCCCTCAGCGTGAAAGTAAGAGTAGAGAAGTATTCCATAAGTGGAATGACTAAATAATACGAAATTAAATTGGAAGTGTTTTACAGAGATGGAGCGGAGATGAGTTTGTTCGTGGAAGGATGCGCATGAGAGTAAAAAAATATTAGGGAGTGTCCTTCATTGCCCCACAGGATTCATTTTTTGGAAGTTTCCCATGATTGAGCTAATCACAATACTGGAAAGAGACGTTATGGCTCAAGGAGTGCAAAGCATTCGGCTCCAAGAAACTAAAGTTGGGTAAATAATGACAGTTCAATTCAAGACAAAAAATTTGAAAGGTGGTCTAAAAATAGGCTCAAGGAAATGGCTTTGGGAACAGGGAACAGTAAAAGAAACAAATTTTTTTTACAGAAAATACGTCAATTCACTCACGTTAACCCACATTTCACCTAGAAGAAAATCAAACGTTTTTTTCAAAGAAGAAGAAAGCTTTCATGTTGTATAGCATACAAAATTTACACACAAACTGCGTCGAGTTGAGTCGACCCATTAAAAAAGTTTTTTTAGACCTTCGGAAGTGATACAAAACGTTCATTAATTCATGAACTGGTGCGTCTAACGTATTCCAAAAATAGGAGGAAAAACAGATTGAATGTTCATACCTCAAACTGGGTCTTATTATTGCAACTATAACTCGGTCTCTAAAAGAAAGTATATTGGCGGTATCAAAAATAACACGGAACTGAACTGGATACACACGACACACACACGTTTCCATCCTTCAAACGTCAAGGAGGGAGAAGCAGAAGCAGACCATGTTTTTTTTATTATTTTGTTCCGAAAATAGTGTTAAATAAACACCTCTCCACCTCCTCCTACTGTTTTGGAAATCTCTTCTGAAAATTATGTCTCGTCTTTGTTCCCAACCACCAAGCTCCTACAAATAAAATGTGTACTTTCTCATTTTTCTCAACAAAAATAGATTTAGAGAGGAGTAAAGCTAGGTTTATAGTACAGCCATAAATAAAAAAGAGTGAAAAGATGAGATTTTAGATTTACGCTTTCATGCTCATGCTCACACTCAGTCATAGTCATCATGATGAATGAAGACAAGGCAAAATGCCTTCAATTCAGACATGTGAGAAGTAACAGTTTCGACATATTATTTATGTCTTAACGAGTCCACCTTAAGTATTTTTAAATTCTATTTTGTTTAATTTACGCGTGAGAAAGGTCAAGAAACGATGCAGGATGCCATATGGGCGATATGAAGTATGACGTAAGTACCTATGTATCTATGTACTATTCCGAGAAGCTGAGTTGGTTTCCTTGTCAACATTCGAGTGGAAATGCATGGCGACGATGATATGATGATGGTGTATGTACATACAATCAAAATGTGGAGGAAGAACACAAGTGCTTGTTTCTTGGTGACACACAGACGTCAGCAGAACCATAGCTCATATATTTTTTGAGGGCATTGTGGATTTACTTACTTCGGATAAAGAATAAAGTTAGATAATGCTTTCCTTTTTATTTAATCGCCATAACCAAAGCCATCCGTTAATATAAAATATTTAGAGGGACATACATTTTAGCATCTATCGTATCGTGGCATCTTTACGGCTACTTCTTTCCATGCTATACTTATCAGCAGAGTAACACTCTGACTTATATATTGGGAAGTATTTAAGTACTTCATATTTATCATCATCACATCACCACAAAAAAAAGAGGAAAAGTATATTTTTTCTCCATATCTTCACACTAAAAAACAATCTTTCGCCTTCTCACGTCTCGTCACTCCCACTTTCCTTTCCGCCTGTCGCTGATGCAATAAAACAAAGAAAAAAATATCATTTGTCATGGAGACATGTGACACTCGTGCTGAGAGGAACATCTTCTTGCACTTGAGTGGTGGAGAGTTTCAATGTAATTCTAGTTATTACTATAGCTATGGCGGCATGTTTTTATGATATATTTTCTCATTTCTAGGGTCTAAAAAAATGTAACACTCATACACATTTAACAAGTGTGGCACAACTGGTCATTGGTGATAAATCACAGGAAAGGACATGAAGAAGGCAGTCCAATACAGTTGGTTCACAAGTCACTGCTCATCGATGACCGTCAGAGGGTGAATGGAAATATGGAATTTGAGGATGTACACGAGTTCAATATTGAAAATCTAGTACTGTAGCAGCTTCAAGGGGACAAAATTTTGTGGAGATGGTGAAATAGAAGGCTAATGTTGAGTAAAGAGATTTTGTTTGCCAGCTGAAAATCGGCTCCATATCAACATTGTCTCAACTACATACATATGTAAATGCACCGTGGTATAATATTAAGTAGCCATCGGACCGAACGCGTCAATTTTCTGGTGTAGATCTTGTCACTAAAATTGAATGGGCGAATTCGTCCCTCTTAATTAAATTGGACTGAGAATCAACCGAGTTCGTACTGATTGGGATCTCTATGCATAAATATGTCATGTATCAAATTTTAGTTTAATATCCTAAACCGCTGGTCAGACAGATACATAAGGGTTTTTTCAAAACCTTACAAAACTTGTGTAAGAATAAAATTGTGTTCTAAATACATATATGTACATGTCGGAAGGATACAATATGTTGCAGAAAAATGATTAGTCTGCCGATTTTTTGAGTTTTTATCCGGATATCAAATCAATGAATTTGTTTCTCGATATG
>JAHZNI010001748.1:0-10557 GCA_027744415.1 Seira ritae | reverse complement strand
ACGAGCAGGCGGAAGCGGAGATGTAAGTTTGAGAGAATTAAGGAAATGGATATTGCAACATTTATGAAAGGAAAAACGAAATGACCACTCCTTTATGTACACTCAAGTGAAAACGTGGAAATTTGAGAAATGGTTTATCTCCGGCTAAATCAGACTTTCATAGAATTTTTTTCACTTTCCTTTTGTGCTTATTCGACCAACCAATAAATTGCGCTGGAGGCATAAAGAGAATGAAATACATAATGCGGAATCATATTTTTAATATGGAATGGAAAAAGATGGATTAGGACTAGTACAATATTTCAAGGAACTCCGTATCATTAAGTGTCCATTTCTTCAATTCGGCCCTGCGTTTCAGTTTCTTATAAGGTCATGAAAAGGGTTTATTCCTTATCATCATTTTGCTCTCATTAAAATTCCGAATTTCTTTTCTTAATTTTTCAACTTTTCAAACAAAATCCCATTCCAAATATTTTTTAAAAACATGTTTGACTAAATTATTCCCGTTTTCTGCGACTTCCGAAATTTTGATTTCATTTCGCTCAGAGTGTACAGCTGCGCTTACCTTATCAGAAAGCTACTCACGTTCCATTCGTGTTTCGTCACTGTGTGTAGCATACTAATTTGAAAGTGCGCAATTAATAATGCGAGGGAAACGCAGGGAGGAGGACACAATATTACAGCATTATCATTTTTTGCCTATAACTTGGTTGGCGAAGGTTCCTTTCATCGAGAAAATTCAAATTTGTATTTTTGTTCGTTTCCTCATTTCCATTCTACGCAGCGTCGTTTGCTTTAATATTTGATAGATAATGGGTTCATTTGAATTTTTAATGGATTTAGTTGGGCTAGAAATAGTCGGCTCTGGAGTTCAAAATTCGAGAGTTGGAGTTGTAGCATCTGTTCGAAATACCGAATAATATGCGTATATTTCATTGTCAAGGTCCGACTTAAATATGTAAGTAGAAGTAGACCCATTGATAGTTTTTAGTTCATTGCCTTCCAGAAAAAGATGGAGTTTAGGTTTCCTTGAAATGGGAGTCGACCTGTGGGCATTGAAACTTAAAACTACTTCGGCATTTTCTTCCCAAAAATTTGAGAAGTAAATGCTCTGATGGCTTTGACTTCAGCAAGTAAGACAAAAAAATTAGAAGCTGATGCGTAGGGACAAGAAAAGAGTTTTTGGAGGAGCTGTGTTGTGCTTCGTGAAATTCTTGAATGTGGATGTCTGATGTAGATTGAAGCTGGACACAAAAAGTGAGGAGGGGAAGGAAGAGATAAATGCACTCAGTAAGGAGATTAGTACAAGCAATAAAGTTAAATGCATTGCGTAGTAATAATGATGAGGGCGGTGGCGGCGGGAATAGAGAAAAGACCTTGAAACTTTGCGGATTGAGAATGATGACAAAGAATGATGATAATGATGAGATTCTGCTGGCAAAAAAAGAAGAGTCTCCGAACAATAGAAAAAGCTGAAAGTTTTTCATGAGCTGCCTTTCTAATTTTGTGGTGAGAAGAATGACATTTTGGAATGACGGCAAATGATGCGATGGTTGAGGAGGGGAGAGGAGCAGTTCTACTCATTACGACGAATGCCTACTTATCTTTTCAGTTTTAAACTCCAAATATTCCAGCTCAGCACGAACGTGTAATATTTGTCCACTTTCTGGGCTCGGAATGAGTACTGCTCTAGAGAATTTTGGCTAGTTGACGTTGGTGTAAATAATCTAATCATTAAATATCTACACCAGGAGCTAAAATATGTACATAGAATAAAACCCATTACTCACGGTTATTTTGCAAAATTGTATGAAAAAAATTGATGAGTGTAAAGGACTGATAAAGATACCTTTCCTGGAAAAGCATTGCAACAAAAAAGTGAGACTTCACAAATTCTTGCATGAGCTTTCCCAAAAAATTTGTTTTTGAAAAGATGTACGTATTCATACATGCGCCAGTCAACTTTTTAAAAAGCAAAGTATCCACTCAAGTGGAATGGAGATAAGTTGATAAATGAGCGTTAATTTCACATGAACTATCAAATTTTGCTTGACAATAAATGACCCCTTTCCCCATGCAATTATGGAAATTCAATAGAGCATGGGCTAATATGAATACACTAGACTATACAATGAACAAATAGAGAGTAAAACATAGGACTTTTCTGATAAGCTTATAGAAACTTTCACTGACTTTCCTAAAAAAATAAATACGTATAATACTCATTGTATGGAATGCTGCCTCAGCTCGAATCGAAGCAGACTTAACAAGAAAGCCAATTTGGAGAAATATTTTTTATGTGCACTAAGGCAAAATAATACCCAACTATACTTATTGCTTGGAAAGCCTTGCCAAGATTTTTCGGAATTAGCTCGAGTTATAAAAGCATCATCAAGTGTATCCAACATAAATATAAATCGTTTTAACACTTCTCCGTGGCATTTTTCATGGTTCATTATTATTCGCCATATCATCAATAATAGAAGCTCTTTCGAGTTTCGACTCACACTACCAGACGGAGTTCTCTCATTTTGAACACGATCCGTATGCATGAGCAATACATATGTTTTATACTGCTACAGTTCACACATTTCATATGCTTAACTTTCACATGCCAATTTTCAAGCTGCGAGTCACTACTATTCTGTGTTAAACGCTTTCTAACTAGCTGGGATGGGGATATCAAATTATAAAGGAGCTTTCTTATATGGGAGGTGTGCTAATAGTGCCCTAGATAAGATAAAAAGATTTGAAAGGTTGATAGCTGATACGCTACGCTTGGATGGCTTAAAGCGACAACTTTCTCTTAGTTTACTCTCCCACATAAAATGGAGGGAACTTGAAAATTATGGTAATTAGAATTTTTATACATTTTTCATGATGACATTATATAAAATCAATCTTGATGATCTTTCCTAATGTATATTCTGAAGAAATTTAAATCAGGAACGATAGCTTCGATAGGGCTCGCAAGGTACTTAGTAATACTTAGTAATGAATTGCTCGAATACTTAATAAACTTCAATTCTGGGAAAATAGAACAGTATCAGATTTTAATTTTTTACTGTGATCAATTTTACAGATTTTGTAACCTCACTACTATAAGCTATGTGAACATGATTACTCATTAGTCAATAATAACGTAGCTCACGGCACAGGGATGAATAGCCGAGATTCTTTTCTGCTTCTACGACGGCTGATCTAATCTACCTAACTATATGCATAGCTTTATTAAATGGGACAAAGGATAAACTTTCTCTGGATCAAGTCGTTTACCTAGCTACCTAAAAATACATAGGTAGTCTCAGTCGCGAGGTTGTCACTTTCACCATGAGTGAAAAGGTTTTTTTTGGCAGCATCAGCACAATAGCTTTTTAGAAACGATTTATTTTTTTTCTTTTGTCAACGGTGCTCTAAAGCTCCGCACCTTTTCATTCTATCCTGATTCCGTGCGTATGTGTGCCGTCGGATATATGTATTTACGTTAACTCGTTAGCGGTGAAACTCATGCATTACACAAAGTACATAGAGCGTGGAATTATCAAAGGTGGTGTGTATTCTCAGCTCGGGATGTGTGCGCCACATCATGCATCCATCTGGCTTTATTGGTCGTGAGTCGTGGTAGGTCTAGTCTAGCCTAGCAGTGGATTTTGGGCACGTACTACGTACCTACATTAGGCAAGCTTTTACTTTTCCTTGTTCTAGTGAAGAAACGAGAAAAAGTAAGCCAGTGTGCCATCATGCATCCCTATCATCAACGTCATATTCCTGTTGACAGTTGATCTAATGCAGGAAAGGCTCAACGAAAGAATTTCATTTCATTTTTTACTTCTCTCTCTCTCTTTCAACGCTCAACTATACTAAAGTGAAGCCAAAAAGTTTTGGTGTTGTCAAAAAAAAGACTACCTCCATCCCATCCCATCATACCTTTTCTTTGCTCATCTTCTGAAAAATGGGACAGGGAAAATGGAAAGGAAGTTAAGAAAAATATTTTTTCTCTTCTCCATATAGTATAGCATATTTTTACAGAACAAGTTTTTTGAGTCAAGCCACAATAATAAAAGTGGATCTCTCTTTCTGCGAAAAACCTGTCCTTCTTCTCTCAATTTCTGCTACGTTACATCAACGAAAAAGTTGATCCCAAAATTATAGATGAGAAGAAATTTTTTCCTCTGTCTGATACTTGCGTCACCAACTTTTCCGTCAGCTTTTGAGCTTCTCCGTAAGTTTGTTTGTCCGGGAGAAATGAAGAAAGATCAACATTTTTCCATCAGGTAACTTTTCTACAATTTCCCTTAGATTGGTCGGCTTGTCGGGCGCCGGACACCCGCTTTATTTTTTTTATAGATCACCTCGTGGTATTGGTGTGGTGTTTGGAAAATGCTGTTCTCTGGGTTTCTGGTATCAAAAGAATGCCTTTAATGTCCTACAATCTGGAGGAAATCTCCAGAATTGGAAGAAACAAGAGAGATAGTAGCATTTTCCCTTAAGAAAAAATATATACGATAGAGAAAATGGCAGGGATTGCCGATTGAAATATCGGCTGGAAACTGAATGACACTCCAACTCCACTTCTGTTTCCGTACAACGACATGCTGTTTCTCTACAATACTTGTTCTTGTATCAAATGTTTCTAATGTTTTTCACTAAAGTTGTTTTTTTTTGTCTGCTGAGCTTCCCCAGTGATGACATTGATTTAAGGAGACACCATCCCAGTGTGATGTGATCGAGCTTACTCCACAATGTACTCCTCTGCTGTTTCGCAAGAAAAAAAGCTGCTTAGAATTAAACTCAACTTTTTTTATCTGCATCTTCTCCAAAAAGGTGTAGGACTTTTTTGTAGTGTTGTATAAACATAAATATTATTTTCGGAAGGTTTTTCTTCCTGAATACCTCTCTTTGGTCGTTTGTACTTGTCGATGAGATAGAATAAAGTTTGGTCTTCCTTTTCTCCCCTGCTTCCGCTGTTATGTTATGTTCTCAATGGCAAAAAATCTGTTTCTCAATCCAAGAGGAAAGTGTATTTTTTCCAAGGATAACAGTTGAAACTAGAGCATTCTTATTGAAAAGAGACAAGAGAGGAGCAGGTATAATAGCGATAGTTTTTACTGCTTCTTTTTTCAGAGAAATTCATGTTATTATTATTACACAGCTTTTTCCAGTAGTGTCTCTCTCCAGAAAAACCAGAAACCATAAAAGATTCCTATGCACAGCTTACATCTACAGCGTACAACTTTTGTTCAAGTGGTGTGGTGCCGGTCCTGTTACGCGCGTACATATTATTATTACAAGAGACATTTTCCCCCACTTTTTCAAGATGTGTTTTCTTTCTTTCAAAACACGGAGAGGAAACCGTAGTTCGGCAAAAATAAACAGAAAGAAAGAAGTCTTCCTGGAAGAAAGTTTTAGCATTATATGAAATATATTCCAATGTTGGCGGCAGTGGTGGAGGATCCCTGGAAAAAAATTTAGAAAAGCAGTAGTCTTAACATCCCCATTCTACACAAACACACGCACAAAAAATGGAAAAGAGATGGGAAAATAGAAGGCTTGAGTGAAGCACTAATTATTATTTCCTCTCTTCCCGTTCCCTCTATTTAGTTTTTTCTTCCTCCTCCCTTGCCTTGTCTTATGGTCTACGTTGTCTCGTCTCGTCGGCATTTTCTGTGTAAAAAAGTGTTTTTATTGCTAGTTAGGTACACAGTGAAAGGATTGAAAAAGGGGAATGGGAAAAAAGTTGACTTCAATTTCTTAAGTTGCCGTGTTGTTTGCATTCGTCTTTTTTAATATGGTAGGGCTTCACTTCCAACAACACATCGCATTGTTTTTTCTACAGCTTGAGGAGTTTGACGGCTGGCGATTCTTTGATGCGGCAAATGTTTATGTAATTTGGTAAAGTTTTTTTCAAACTTGATCCCACCACTACAAACTATACATGGAGTCTTTGCATAAAAAGGAGTAGTGGCACACACGGAGGAAACGAACTTTTCCATGGAGAGGAAATGAAAAGCCCTGTATTTATTTTCCGCCTTTTTCCTTTCTAAAAACACAAGTTGTGCCGCTGCAATAAAAAAGGAAACTACAATAATTATAAAAGATTGATGTCGTTTCATTTTCTAGTTTTATGGAATGCTGCTTCTCTTACAGCGCTGGAGACTTTGTTAAAAAACAGGATTCTTCCGTTGTAGTTTTGTTTTGTAGGTACATGTAGTTTGCATATTGAAATTGTTTTGTTTCGCATTAAGTGAGAATCTTTAGAAATGATATGAAATGCTCAAGATGGAAAAAAGTTTTCCCGTTGTCGTTTGTTTTAACTGACGAAGCACTTTTTCTAGAAAAAATAATGCGAATAGTTTCAAGTCAATATGCTTTGTAAGACATGTATGAATCTTAGGGAAAGTAAACTTTTACGAAGGCGCCATTCAGCACATTTCCAAGTGATGTCAGTTTGTTAATGAAGGATGAAAAATCAATGATAGGCTTTTGAGGAAATCCCTTTCTTTGACTAATTTTTCGGAAAAAAATGCGCTCTGATTTGCATGAAAAATTGAGAGCCGAGCCTATTACGTATTGTTAATGTCCACTGAATAGCGTTATAGGCTGTGATGTCCCCATCCCTCCCTCCCAGTCTGTTTCTTTCCTAGTGCGGCGTGGCTGCAGTAGTGGCGGAGGAGTAAATGCAAAAGTCATAAAATAAATCACACGTCAACTGATCCGGTACTTTCTCCAATTAGACCTTCAGCTCCGTTCCCCTCGAGCTGCATTGCATCCAAGAGAGAGAGGAGGACTTCGTTTTCCGTCTCCCATTTGGATATGGTGAGCTGTTACCACCACCACCACCATACAGTATGCAAAGTCCGTCTGATGTTGATGTTGCTCAGTATGGCCTCGTAAGCATAAAAACCATTTAAATATGGATATTATTATTAGAGATTCATGATGAACGCAGATATAAAGACTAACACTGAACTACAGTCTCTCTTTTTCCACAGAAAATTGTATTAAATGGGAAATGGCTTGTTTTTCTCCTCCTCGCCTCTAACTGAATGGGGTCACCCTCTCCTCGTCCCAGTCAGTTTCAAGTAGGACTTGCAGCAGCTAGCAAAACCAAACCACATGGAGCCATAATTTAACTTGATTCAATTTAATTAATTTTCATGGATTCGCTCACACCTCTTCTCTGAATGTGGATTGGATATTTTCACTAGAGGGCTCATATCTCATCATGATTTCTCTTATGTATTTCCTGAAGTAATATATATACAATCAAACGCAGGGACGGACGGGTGAAAACCTCTTCTGGTCCCATTGCTTCGGGCATCCTTTTCCGATGCTAAAGAAAGAAAGTGTCTTTTGATGTCCCGTAAATGGTTTAAGCACAAGACCAACTGCTGAAAAAGTGCTTTTTAATAACTCCATCAACTTTCAATTCACAAACAATACAATCTCAATAATAATTTTATTTATTTCTATTCTTACGTCACACTTAATTATAATTTATATTGCACTATCCATTTATCTAATTATTATAAGAACTTATTTATTTATTTACTCATTTCTTATCATTACAACATATTAAATGATATCATTAGTCGACATTATCGTTGTAATATCTGGTATACACGACATTAGATTTTTCGTTCTTAATTTACTTTACATATCTGATTTTATATAAATCGTGAGAATTATTACGTTATAACACAATTCGATGCATTAGACACAACACTTCCCAATATAATAAATCTTTGCTTATCCTCGTCAACTGTACAATTTGTCACTCCTGTGACATATCAGGTATATTTGGTACTGACTATTTGGTGTGAGGAAAGGAAAACTAGTAATAGATATACGTAATACGTCTACCCGTGAAATGAAGATCATGGCATGACACATTTCTCCGGTATTTTGATGGAGTACATAAAAATTAAGAGGAATTTCGGTTCATTATCTCCTTCCCGGAAACAATATAAGTTTGTAGTCCTTAATTACTAAAACCACGCCATTCCATGCCAGCAATCCTAACGAATGTGTACACCTATCCCTTTTTGTGGCTATCCTACATAAATGTTATATTTGTAGCTTAAACTCTTTGAATTATTGTAGCATTTTCAGTTTTCGGAATGAGATTTCCCCAGCAAAATATTGAATTTTTGGCAAACGGTGCCCTTGTGGGCTGTTGGTTTCATTTCTTGGCGGCAGTACATTTTACTGGAAGATCCATAAAGAAAAATTTATATTTTATTTGCGTCACTGCGCTACATCATAAATCAACTTGAACTGCGGTTCCATATCGGGTTTTCTCACTTTCACTGAGAATTACACATAGTTGAAGTTGACTGCGAAATTCAAAGGGAAAATTCCCTGCGAATGACAATGGATTTCCTTTTGCTCCAATTTCTCTTCAAATGAAGACATAAAGTAAAAGGATTTTCTGTTTCTGTCACTGACTGACTGACTTCCAAAGAAATGGATAGTGTGACAAAAAGCCATCCCTTAAGGCTAACATTTTCCAATTTCTCTCCGTAAACTCCGACCTCCTCCTCTCCCTTTCCTTTGAAACGATTCCCTTTTCATTTGTTTCTCTTCTCCAGTTCAATGAAAAGGAACAAAAAGGGCATACCTGCGGTAAACAGGTAAAGTTACAAGCGGAAATGAGTGAGGACCCCCCACGAAAATTGTGAAACCGCTAGTCACTTATTGTTGGTGACGGCTGTATCCCGGCCGTCTTTGGGTAAATCAATTTGACTCCGGATGCTAAGGTACATATCAAAGCTTAAAGTAAGCCTAGTCTAGATAGCTTTCCTACCACACCACCGGCTGGCTGCTGGATCAGAATGCAGAATGAGAAGTCGACTCGATCTCGGTTAGATCTCACATAGCCAGTTTTACTCGACCTGACACGGGATTTCTCAAAGCCAATAGGTTGTATGATAAAACGGGAAGTAAATTGAAACCAACAGCGAGAAAAAAATACTCATTGCATTAACTTTAATGATGACATTCTGGTTTCATAATAATGACATGATGCAATTTGGTATATTAATTGCTGATGCTCCAGCCTCCGGAAAGAAATGGATTCCATTATTTTCCTTTCAATACGCAATAATGATGAAATTAATAATGTGCGTTCTTTGAATATTATCACACACACTGAAAAGAATACACTATGCATCCAACAAGCTATAAAAAGTAATGGGAATCGCGCCGATATTAAAAACGTGAGCCGTTCAACGTGGTTCATATAATTAAATGCAGTCAAAAGTTATGAAATTCGTTATGGAAGAAACAAAAGAAAACGAAAAAACTTTCACGGGTTATTATGATTATTATTATTACTACTACTCTACTCTTCTCCCTTGCTTGTTATAAACTTGATAATAGAAGCAAAGGGAAAAAAACTATCTGAAACGAGAAAAAAGTGACGAGTTTTAATGATGATAATTAAAAGTGGCAAAGATTCTTTTGTGGCGTGCATAACACAAGCATTAAAAGTGGGATGTGCATTGCATCACATCACATCTCCTCAAAGATAGCCTTCGCCTTTCTTTTCCTTTTTTCAGATCGTGAAATACTAAATGAGGAAAGAAAGGACGTGACATCAAACAAAAAAGTTCCCTCAAAACTTGCTCATCATATCATGATGATGAACAACATGAATCGTGATGATGCTTTCAGTCACACACACAAACACATACATATACATTCACAAAGAAGAGAGATCTGTTTTTTCTCTTCCCAGTTGTTGTTTCATTCGATTTCTCTTTTTATCGTTCTTTGTCATCTTGTTTTTAGCTTAGAAAAATAGTACTCTCTAGATTTATTTTGAGTTCCTTTCTCAGAACAAGATCTTCCGTGATCATGCCATTCTCTTTTTGCAGTACACGCACGTATACAATCCACACATATGTACATTCTACTACATAAGAAGTTTTATTTTTTTTTGCAAAAAAAAATTCCCCTAAATATATCACGTCTCATTTTGGCAACGGGAAAAATACAGCTTAAGATTTTCTCAAAAGTCGTTAGATTCTTTCCCAGTGTTATTTGGTGCGGGTGCTCTCGATCTTTTTTGTGATGTGAGATGTGAGTTTGTGAAAAATCGTGGTGTGCGCCTGCTGCATCAAAGCACGTTTTCCTGTCTGCTGACTCTCTCACACAAAAAAATACTCTCTAGATGACTTTCTCAAATGATGTGCATTTCGATATCATTATTATTATTACTTTGCGTTGTTGATCCTGTGTAGTGGAATTGTGTTGCGTTATTTTTTTTGGATATGGGACTACGTAGTAGGAAAACGAGAAACAGAAATTATGAAATGATATCATGCATAAAGAACCCTTGTTAAACTGCTTTGGTTTGCAGTGTAACTACATAATATATTTTCAGGGAAAGTCATTTCAAGGGTCCAAAATAAAAGGAAAAGAGAGGATGAGTCTTTTCTCTGCACTTCTAAAAGGAGAATCAAGAGAGAAGGGAGGTATTTTTCTCTTTCATTTCCTCTCAGATCCGCAATATAATATACCGTGGAAAAAATGTACTTTCCCATTGTCTCATCA
>JAHZNI010001747.1:0-19747 GCA_027744415.1 Seira ritae | reverse complement strand
AGAATGCAATGAAATGACTCGCAGATGGTCATACCTACGATAATCATTTACGGAGCCATTTAATAAAACAAACAACATGTGGCAACCTTTTTCTGTTAAAATGCATTGTTTCTCGTATTCGAACCAACATCCGATTTTTAGCATTTTTCTTAGCAATCTCGTGATTGAGCTATTCATGTAATCAGATGTAACGCCTTGTGAGTAAATGGGTGAGCTATATATAATAATAAACAATTTAATTTTTCTACATTGCAGTCAACTCACCACACCAACGCAACGCAATGATCAAATTATTGGGCTGGGGATGAACGCTTCTAATCTCACCATTAATGAATTGGCGAAAGCCTTTCTTCTTCACATAATAATCGGTAATTGCTCCAAGCTCGTTTTAAATAGCAGCGATTATACCTTTTTAACCGAGATTAGAATTTATTCCATTTCACAAAGAGTTAATTCCATATAGAACTTTCTCAATTGATAAAATACCAGTAAAGTTTATTCGGTCGTTTCATGCAATTGTGATTCGTGATTCCTTAACAGCTTTTTATATATTCTTGTATCATTACTCTTAACTTGTTCATATATGACATGACATCACAAATGTGTGGTTTCTTGACAAAAGAAATCTGATTTTACTTTGACTTGACAATGTAAGAGTTCGACAGACAGATTCTCATAATCATCAAAACTAATCATAGGATTTTAATGCACGCGCTTGCATACTTAAAAAGTCCTTAAATTGACAATCTCTGTAGAAACCTTGTATTTTCCCACGTCGTTGCTGCATATCCACTCTATATTTACATATTATATGCATGATATTAAACCTTTTAGTGCTGTAGGTCAACCATTTGTAAATCCGTAATTTCTTTACACCTCCCCACTCACTAACTGCTCGCCCCATACACGTTGCAACTCTTGTAGCGAAATGCAAAAAAAGTAAAAGAAATATAGGTAGCTTAATTAAGCCTTGTATCACCTAATTATCTACATTGAAATTAAATACATAATATGATGGTATGCATAATATGATGCTTATTAGTTATTGTGCTACGCAATCCGAAAAACATGAATTTCACTTAATCACACTTTCATCATAATAGAAAGGTTGCGACAAGAAAGGGGAGTTTTTGAGAATTTTGACATGTTTTTGTGGGACAGAATTTCAAACAAGATTTACTTTTCTGATGATTTAATTATTTGATACGGCCCGCTCTACAAGGTAAATCATTGGATTTCGACTTCATTAATTTCTATCTTATACATATCATATGAAGACCATAAATTCATTAAATGAATAAATATGGCATGAACTTTAGTTGAATCGGGCTTTCTGGAGTAGTGATGATAACTAACCTGCTCTCCAAAAAAATTAATGCGCTATTATGTAAAACCTACCGGAGCATATTTTGTAATGACATGACATGTGTGTGTTTAGCTAAAAAAATGAATACCGAAGCCGCTGTTGACAGGTGAGCAAACAAAAAGTTACTGTGTACGTTTTTATTGCTATTTATATGATAAAGTGTAATCAAGCCATTTTTTTATGTTGATGTTGCACCATGTAATTAAAAGGCTGCACTTTTTTTACCTCGTTGCACGATTCGAGTGTCATTGTCATGTTACCATATTTTTTGCACTACATACTTTTTACGAGCTCGGCTCATAAAGCTTACCCTTCATTAATTACTTACTAATCCTCTTGAAAAGAGAGAGAAAAAAATATGTATTGATGTACACGTTAACGGAAGGCTAATTAGTTCACACCATGATACAACACGTTACATAAATATATTTTCGTAAGCCACACTCTACTAATTAAAGGTGTGAACTCCAGCAGAAATTAGCCCACAGTTATAAAAAATGACAGGATTGTGGTGCACATCCACATATTTTCTTCATAGATTGATTGCGCATGCCTAGCTCTGCACAACTTTAATATAGTAAATATGCATTGGAATTTAGACGGATTGAATAATATCAAAGTTCTCTACTTCTTTGTTTGCATGTACATACATATGTAGCGTCATCACTACTTCACTTCATTTGATTAATCCCCTCGAAATCGTGATGAATCATTCTGTCCCAAGCAAGCCTAGCTTAATATAATGTGTATCTCTCTTTCTCTTTACTCAGATTTGAAGGGATGGAAAAAAGAATTTTTGAATTGTAATGTCATCGTTTCATCAAAATATAATAGGATTATTACATCACGTTCGTATGTAAGTAGGAATCAAGTAGTAATCATAATAATCATTTCAATCACAGCAGTAGAATCATATAAAAACAGATTGATCATGACAGTAATCAGTCATGTGTTCAAAAGTCTAGAAATTCCTGTCGTCCACTTGTCCAACTCTTCATTTTCATCTACTACTGTGTCAATGTGTTTTTGACGATGACCTGACTTTGTTGGTCACTTCTCTCCTGAGTGAATTCACGTTATATAAAATAAAAATTTACTTCTCATTATTATTGAAACTTGCATAGTAATCTTCGTCATCTTGAACTTAAGCCTGTCGTGGGACAATAAATAATAGCTATAATTATGGCAGTCAATAATCAATCAACTGTTGTGATTATCGTCATTACTTATAATTTACTTATTATCTGTGTCTAAAACTCAGGTATGCTATGCTACATTCTCATTCAAATTTACTAAACTTAGGTAGATTTATTCTTTTAAAGATGACACTTGTCTCTCATAAGTAATAATAATAGGTATGCATATTATGGACGTGCCTAATTTGAATCAGGTGGATGGCGGATTGTAACGCAGATAATCTGCTTATAACTTGATTTAACAATAACAATCCCAGACTCCTTGTGGAGCGAGTGTGTCGTGTTCTTGTTGTAAGAAATATGTGACTACAGAAAAGTACCTACTTCGAGTTGCTTTTGTAAATCACCTTCCCAAAAACTAATCAGAGACCTTTAAAACAGTACTCGTCGTCAATCTAAAGGAGAAAAAGGAACGAGAGTGGACAGTGGACAGAAGTATTTTTATTATCGTTCGTCTGGTTCTAAAGCCAACTCAAGATTCTTATCGAGATCGAGATGTTGCTGGAATTGATTTCTTGTGTAGTTAAGAACAAGGATGCAACATCTAATTTTATGTCATGTCATAAATGCATACTATTCCTGATGACTACTACGTTCAGTAGTGCCTATTGTAGACTTGAGGTGCTTTTTAAATCAGTAGTTAGTTTTTAGAAAGGTTGGATTTAGAAGAAAATGCTTGCATTCCTACAGTGAATTTTGGCATAATTCGAGAGGTCATTAGAAAACAAAAACAAAATTTTGCGAAAAAATAGATAAATAAATAAACAACATAACTACCATCGCAATATTATGCTTAAATCCTATTTTTGCACGTTCGATGCAGTATAAAAAATATTTCTAAGGTAAACAAGCCTGTATAAAAATTGCATCTTATTATCATTACAGTGTTTGTCGAGATGTACTTTTTATATTTCATGCAGCAGCGCGTTTCCCTTTCCTTTTCTGTTGCGAAAATTTAAAAAATTCAGAGGATATTTGAGGTTGCTCTATTCTTGATAAGATTAGAATAGGTAGCAATAAAAAACTCTTGTAGAAAAATACTAATTTTGACTTCCCATTCGTATTGGAATTCAGTAGTTAGTAGTACATAGACGATAGCAGCTGCAGCTCATTTTTATAGATGTTTTGCACACAATGCAATAATTTAAGAGTATTTAGCAGAAAAACGACTTTGACTTTGAAATAAGCGATAAAAAATTTTATGCCTCAGAAAAGTAATTGAAATAACAAATTATTAGAAGCATTGTCGAGGTTTCTTTGTGTCAGCCATCATTCGTTAAATTATTGCAAGTGTACCACCTTGTCTAGGAAAATTTAGAAAAAAAAACACGATGACCTAATCAAATGAATGTACCTAGGTATGGTTTAATAATTGATAAATAGCAACAAATTACAAATTAAAAATGAAGGGAAAATGTAAATATTAGTTAAGAGCCTGAAAAAAACCTTCCTAATTGAAACCAATATAAAATTTAATTAAATTAGATGGTAAATTGAATTTAAAAATAATTGCAACAATTTTATCGGCATTGAAATATATTATTGGTGTTCGTATTGAGCTCTCATAAACTCAACCTAAGTTGTCTACAGTCTACAATTCATGGCAGGAAGGAAAAGGAAGTGCAATGAGAAATGGTGCATGCGTACAAGAAGACGACAATTAAATTGCAAGCTTGTGTGCGCGAGATTTACGAAGAATGTTGACGATGCTCAAGTTTTATTTATTTTATTGGTTTGGCGTGGCATCTGATCATCCCAAACTTCTCAATCGTAAATGATTTCAGACCTTTTATGGAGTTTATTGTTATTACTATCATTAATATTTTCCTCTACATTCTGATCCAAAAATGTTCGCTCAGTTTACTTCAGGTGCTTCGAAATTAAATGAACGTAATGAAGACTTGGCGTCCCTTTCAGCCTTTTAACTCAAATTTTTGCTACAGATTCCTTCACAAATGTAAATATTTAAAACTTAATTTGAAGATGAAGATAACACAGGTAATATTTTTAGACGCTGTTTTACTATTATTTAGTAGGCGTTGGAATCTTTCTCGATTGAATTGAATGCTAATGCATTTTAATCTGATAGGAACTCTCATAGTGCCAATTTAAAAAAAAATAGATATTTTACAGAACATCTAAACAAACGTAGCGCTCAGACGATTGTACAAACAAGCAATTATTGAGCTGCTCATTTTATCCTACATGAGCATCCTTTACCCCTTAATATGGGAACGCATTATACATACTACATATTATTCACTTCATAGAGCTGTTAAAATATGAGGCAGGTCTGTCTGACTGAGCTTTCAAATTGCGTAAAATGAATAATGAACTTAGATCTGATATTCTAAAGTAATTCGATAAAAATTTTTGAGTGAAGCTAATGACTTTCTTTGGAATCTCCGTGCGATACTTATGTTTAGCCGTTTGTAAATATTTTCCCATTTTAAGGAATGAATTCTAAAGTTATGAACTGTGGAGCCCTAAGCATATTTACGTAGCGTCGTAAAAAATTTTATATCGGCTTATGAAGCTATAAGTAAAAAATAAAATGTTTAGGTCGAGATCACAGAAATGCTATAATACCCCCACAAAATCTATCGCTAAAATTTTGAACATGATGGTCAAATGCCAAAAAAGTTTCGACTTAATTTCTAAGATCTTTGAGAAAATTATCTTGGAGAACAAGAAATTTAAAATGTACATTCTTTGAAAAATTATTTTATGCTAAAGTAACACAATATTTAATTCTGAATTCACATGTATGCCTTCAAGTCTCTAAAATAAAAAAAAAATGAAAGAAAAAACATGCAAGGGATTTGGTCTCTTTTCAACGAAAACTACCGAAACGAAAAGCTTAATTGATTATTCTTTAATTTAGCCTTAAATGAACATTGATAAAACTCACCTCAAAATTGGTGCTAAATATGGCAATGCTGCTGAATGTTTTTTTTGCGAAATTTTATTAATTCATAAGCGTATTTTCTGCAACATGAATGTAAAACTAACATATAACCAACGGTGAGCCAGCCGATGATAACTTGACGTGATCGTTTAATGTTTTTTGCACTGACTTATTTAATGACAGAACAGGACGCCCGATAAGATTTACGTAGAAATTAGAATGGGGTATCGTCATCCTTTTCTATTGCAATAAAATGGAAATGGTTTATTTCTTCCTATCATTTTATAACCATCGAAGCGCACCGAAAATAATTTTAATTCATCCAAATGCAATAGCTAACCGATTTGTAAAACATGTATTGCTCAAAGCACACCAAACCATTTACCTATATCAAGCCGTGTTATGTTGGCGGTTGGAATGAATTGAATCTCAGCATTTGTGTGAGGGAGGCTGTTTGTGCTTTTGTTACTGCTACTGCGTCTGCGGCGAATGAGTATCAATTGCGCAAAGTGCCATAATATAGTACCTATGATTTACGACGGAAAGGTTATTGCATTTAAATTGCCTTTCTAGATACGTATGACTGCCGAGAAGGAAGAGTATAAAAAGAAGGTTAAAAGGAAACAGTAGGTGATCACACGCTCAGACAAACATGTTCTTGCATTACTTTGGCATGTGTGTGAGTTTAATTGTGAAATTGGTCTAACTTGCCAATTAAAAATGTTATTTTTGCTAAAAAATGCAATCGCAAGAAGTAAGATGATGATGCAATGGTATCGTGATCTATGGTAACATATTTCTTTTAAGAAAATCTCTGTTTTAACGACAGATCGTGTTAGTATGTATATTTTATGCATACACGTGAGAAGGTAAACAAATAAATTAATTGACTTTGAAAAAAAATCATACATGCTTAATTTCCATATTATAATTTTCAAAAATCAGATTGACTCAACACTATACACCATCGTAGAAAAAATATATCAACATGAGGCCCCTAAACTACAATATTTTTCTGCCTATACAGGAAATCAAAGGCGTAGATTCGATTAAAACTGGCAGGTTCGTTTACACGAAAGAGTTGATTGACTCTTCGACAAGAATGGACTCAGGTTTGATTTCCTCTTAAACCAAAAGTATTCACGAGTGTGTTAGTTCATCCACGCCACCCTTAAAAATGCATATTATCGTATCGTAGTAGTAAAGTTTGCATGTCTACGTACATTAGTGGCGGTATCCCTCATCGATCCGCGAAAAAAGTAAAAACCGTTCTTCTTCATTTTTTCCTCTCCCAATTGCCGGCAGTCTTATTGTCTAACTTTTATAGGTTCTCAGCAGGGAGACCATGTTTAAAGGCTACTGTAACGTTAAAACGTGGTAGTATATATACCACCATCGTATTATTTTCAAAACGGTATTATTTTATGTGTCGTCGTATGATATTGGCTATGTGCTTAAGTTCAGCCTTGCCTAATTTTCAGTGAATCTATTTTTTTCCTACAAGCAAATAACTTCTATAATTCAGCTTTTATCCATAGCATTTAAGCCTGTCCACTGCTACTAGGTATATGGTAAAATGGGGTGGAATTGACAAAACAGAGGTAAATCTTACTATCGCTCGAAACTTGTGTATTACTAGGTCAGACATTGGCTCTGCCACAGTATTAGTCATCATGTTTTTTGTTATCACGCACGCTGCTCATCCCACAGGTAGAAATTGCATGCTAAATAGTAGGTATGCTGTGCCACTGCAGACATATTTATGCATATCGCTTTCAATATTAGTGGACACGGTATATAGCCATAATATTTATTTTTCTTCGCAATATGAAAAGTGATAAGAGAAAAAAATAGAATATTGGCTGTCTACTTAATACCTACCTGACATTGTAAATGGGATGGTTGATAATAATGTAAAAAAAAGTTTCCAAGTTCATTTGTCTTTGCACTTGGACCTTCTACTCAGTTTATGAGCGAGTTATCATTACACGCTCATTAAAAGACTAAGAGCTGTGCGGTGATGATGAGCCTTCCTAATAATGCAAATAATACTACCACAGTTTTAGGGCCAGGCCAGGGTCGCAGAGGAAAACGTATAGTATCATTAGATATTCATTCTACCAGTGACCAGACCAGTACTCCTTTGACCAAGTCTGGTATAATAGAAAGATGCCTATTTTTCGTAGTTTTATTACATTTTCTGACCATTCTTCTCCTGCTACAATGCGCTATAGGTATAATTACATCGATCGTGACATACTGGTGGCGTGTAACGTGTAATAATAACATATATATATATATATACGTCAGCGTATTAACAATACCTACGTCAAGTCAAGAGCTCCTCGAGAAAATAATTTGGCTTCCACTGCGTCTGGGGAGATCAAATGAGCTTACTCATTTCGTCGTTACAGATAATAAATTTTTCCATTTCCAAATAATAAAACACGGCAAATCAAATAAAATGATTGCTCTTGCACATTTACAGCTATTCTTGAATGAATCAATTCCAGGAATTATGCTTGTTAATGAAAAGAGAATGAATCCAGTCATTTCCTTCCTGCCTGCTAGACTCATGACATGGCTTAAGATTTATACCTATGTCTACGTCTACCCATGGCTATGGCTTTACCTGCGGAGCGACTGTGAGCGAGCACAGCAGCATAGCAGAGTGTGTCCTCGTCCTAGAAATCGAAATCCAATCCTTTTTTCTTCATACCTCGTTTTACCCCATTTTCAACCCAGGCCAAGATTGTAACATTGTCTTCAAGGAAAGAATAAAATTAGTACTGTAGTAAGTAACCAACGATTTGCTCCTTTCCCTCAAACTGAACACGATAATAATACAGGTATTCCCAAGAACAAACACCCTCGAAAAAACGGAAAACGTATGGTTAGTTCCGCTGAACTAGATATAAAAATACTCTCATTCTTCAAAATACGATATTGTAAAACATTTTGCTTCTGTTCTGATTTTTACTATCCGACAAAAAACCAGACCAGATTGAAACTAGGTCTTTTAACACTCGTTTTTTATTTACTATTACCACCGCTACTTCATTTTCGATCGGAGGAGGAGAAGGATGAGTAGGAGGCGATATCAGAGTTTTGAAGCAGTAATGCATTCTTTTTCATTGTAATTACCCGTGTATACACTGTAGCAGCGCCACAAGAAGTAGACAACTCGTCTTCATCATTACCAACAACTTCTAGCGTGGCCGTAGGTGTTTCAAACAAATACAAAAATGTATCAGCTTCTCTTTCTCTTCGAAACTAATATTTATATTTTGCAATTATCATACATTCTTCATGCCACACTTAGATTTAAATGCTCTTTTAGTGGCATAACTAATCACTCTCAGCAAAAAATAAACTTGCAGTATCTTCTCCTCATAGAAATGATAATTTCATGCGCGCCTATGATGCGCCAATAATATGTACCTGCACAGTACTATATTATGCAGCAATCCTTAATACACATGAGTAAACAATGGAAGCCTTTAAGGCGTCATTATCATCACTTCTTTGCGATCCACATCCTCCTTTAATTTTCCCCTTCTTTTTCATATTTACTCTCTACATTATAACTCATGAGACGATGAATGTTGCTTCACGTCAAGTTTTAATGTGATGCAGTGCAAAAAAATAAAAATTAAAGTAAACATTAGAAATGAAGATGATCATGAAAGGAAAAAAGAACTTGATACGGACACGGACTTTGTTTGCGGTGCGGTGTGACGGTGGGAACTAGGAATCTACCTGACTCGACTACGTTGCTTTTTTCTTGTAACTTACTCAAGAGGAAGATGATAACATTCTTATGTGCTCAATTAACTATCTAGGCATTGGACATGTGTGTCGTTGTTAAGGAGAAAAAATTACTTTTTTCTCTCGAACCGCAATTAACTTTCAGGGGGAAAATAAGAGGGTATCAAATTGGTCTGCTTATAGTATCTTATGATTCCTCTTCATGTCATGATGATGAGCTTCATGTTCAGGATGATGGTCATGAAGTCATGATGAAAAAAGTGAAATAAATAGGAACGTAGAATAGGTAACATGGATCAAGACCGAGGGAGACAGAGAGAGCATAAGAAGTTAATAGAATTCCTGTTTTATGAATGCGTGTATATTCATATCACACATATATTTTGCTACCCTTCCGATGTTTCTTTACTCGTCATCATACTTATCATCTTGATCAGCATCATTCAGCGGTCCAAAAAGGAGTGAGCAGGGAATGAAATAGAAAGATGATCATGATTATGATGACTCTCTGATCGAGGTGGTTGGTTGGTAGTGGTTGTGTGTGTGGTGGCTAAAAAATGGTTGTCTCCTGATAAAAAATCATACCGTATTTTTCAACAGATAACGAAGAAAGATTATTTAGCTAAAAAATGTGAAGATCCGCATGCTCGCCTGATTTGGCTCTATCTGTTTCCCTTTTACATTCACTTGTTTATTACTTCTGGTATATGGTATATGTGTGCGCATATAATATTTTTGTATTTGTTTTTATGCAGATTGCATGCAACCTTCTTCCCACAACACCTTTCCTTTTTATTCGAATTCACATGAAAAATCACCTGTTTTCCCTTAATTTTTGTGACTTCATTTGTATAACAAAAAGTCAAGTGGCTACTTATATATTTACTGCATGTATGATAAAGAACGGATATATGTATAACAAAACTTCACTTACATTTCGTATTTCCCTTGATTTCCTATGCACTTTAAAAAAGTTTTCATGTCGAACTCAACTTTGCTCTCTTGAGTTTCTTGGCAGTCTAATTGGAGGCACAAATTATTATTTTTTTCGTCAATAATGATTCGTTGTTGGGCGCATTAAAATCATGTCGATTTTGAAAGGATTATAATAACACGTCAGACTTTTTTCAGCGAGGAAACGGATAATCACAAGTAAGGCTTTATCTTTAAGGCAAAACGTGGGAGTGAGTCGATGTCGTAGTCGTATACCAAAATAGCACCAAAAACAATTATAAACTGAGGAAGTATGTCTGTAAGTGTGCACAAGTGCATCAAACGATTCACGTCGATGATTACACAGGGAATGGTGGTGTTGATGATGATGACAGAAGCAGGTACACAGTTCCACTTCACTGACGAGCAACTCGACCACCGCCAACAGCCTTGTAACTTTTCCTAACTCGAAAAAGCAACACTTTTGAAATTTACTTGAAAACTCAAATAGCAAAAAATTTCATCTGTTGCCGTTGCCACCACAGTTCACATTTCCTAAATGAATATCACGCGAAAATAACAAAAAATGGAATTCTCGGGGTTGATTTAAACTACGAGACATTGTTTCTTTTCCCTGTGTCTCTCTATCGAGCTAAGTTGCCAGCAGCAGATGGCAAAATGCAAAATCCACTAGAAACTTATGATTCATCATAGAAAACACCGTCATGACTTCGACTATGACATGAGCAAATTCACTTGGAAAATTGTACGAAAATTTTTTTAAGGAAGGGAAATTACACTCTGCGCTAGCTCACAGCCCACTTTGTCTCAACCATTTCATAAAAACTTTCCGCTTTTCTCTCCTGCACTTCTGGGATGCACATCATGCACTCCTACCTACTTGCCTTTGAAAAGGGTACCTTTTTTAAAGAGCCACAAACAACTCAAACGAGAACAAATCAATACGAGGAAGAAACAAAACAATTATTTTTGTTGACAAGTCTAGGAAAAGAAAATCAATGAAGTGCACCTTGCTCGCATTTTTACAGGGCTTTTAACTTTTCGAAATGTCTTTATGCGAACAATGACAAGGAGAGATTATACATTGATTAAAAGAGAGAGAGAGAAGGACGATGCAATGATGAGCTACGTACTCGAGCATACAACACTTCACTCTCAGGCCAGACCAGAACAAAGGTTTTTATGACGACGTAACGTAACGACGCCGAATCTAATACTACTCACTTTACCTGTGCTGCTCTATGGAAAAATTGAGATAGATAAGAGAATTTCAGTTGTACGATTCATGTGGTGTTGGTGTTGTCTGTGCAGTGCAATAAAAATTCTCAAAAAATGCTCACTAACTTACCTCTCTCTCTCTACTCCTTTGCTTAACATTACATTACATTATAGCTTACCTGAGCTTACATGAATATACGAACTTCGTCATATTCATCATTTTTTCCCCTGTGGTATCGTGATAATGCTAGACAATGCAAAAAAAAAACGATATGTATTATGTTACGGACTTGAGATGATGATGACGACGACGACTTCACTGGGTTTGCTTTTTTGGCTTTTACTCTTGAGTGGTCCGTCCGTCCATCGCCTCACAGTTGAGTATGTATTGTTAGAAACGATATGTGAGCAGTGAGCCCCGTCCGTCCCATCATCATCATCATCAGTGCCATACTTTATACATGCTGCATGGTAATGCGGTGGTGGTCGTTGTCGCCCTCCTCCTCTCCGGTAACTGTTGTGTATTGTTGCTGGGACTGCAATGCTTAACATTGATGAACTTGCATTGCGTGCTTTAAAAATATTACCTGAGCTCGGTGAAGTAGTAGTGAGCTGTGCGCACAGGTAAGAATATATATTATTTTTTTGTTGATATGATGAAGACGGCGATAAAATGTAATGTTAAGAAGAGGAGAACCCCAAGGAAAAAAGAAAGAGTTAATGTTCTACGTTGCGTTGTTCAATAGTTCGTCCCGTACTCAAAAATGCATTAATTTTGCATGCCCTAAAAATCTGCCGACGAACTTGCATGCAATCGCAAGCGACACTTCGTAAAATAGTGCGTTTTAAAGCTCACAAGTCTTCTTCAAATAGTCCATAAGAGATGGACAATGGCTATTGGACTTACATTTTTTGCATGAACGTGGTCATTATATTAATTTGAGAAGAGGAACGAGAAAGCAAAAAAAATCCTTAAGACAGCAAGAATTCCTTAGTTCCTTCGGATTAAACCAAGTCTAAATAATGTTCTTCACAAAAAAATGCCTCACCCACGTGAACTAGAAAAGCAATTTAAATTTCAGAAAGGCCTCCATGTCATCTTGAACATACATTGTCAATAAATGAATGAGCTTTCCACTGTTTCCACTTGTCCGCAGATCCTGAAGGAGCTTGATGCGGAATGTTCTGCTAAAATTACGACGGTGATGTCATGTTTCTCTGGATTGGATGCAATAATAAGGTGCGATTCTCTGTTTTGAAATGCAGTGCAGACAAGTGCAGATGCATTGATGCGGCTTTAATATAAATTTTAGTAAAAATAAAATACATTCGCATGTACCGATTTCTTAATCATTTGATCCAAAGATTTTCCTAATATTATTGGATATTCATAATGTTACATACATGACGATTCGATTCGTGTTAGGTAGTTTAAGGTGTGCAGGGAAGCGCAAGCCAGCTAAGCAAATTGATACTCACATTCACACGTGAGCCATTTGAACTTATGATGGGCTGAATAAGTATAGTATTTGTACTGCCTGATGAATGATCTGATGTGATGGTGAGGTGAGATGATGCAAGGATAAGTGACGTAGGTTTGCTTGGCGATGAGTCATGATTAAAGCGCTTGTAAACTAACAACCTATTTGCATCCGTGAGTATTCATCAATTATTGTTAGTATTCATACGAAGTTTAAAGATTATTTATTTGTTTAGGATTTGAATTCGCAATTGTAATACGTATCAGCTTTCAGTTTTCGTAGTTTAAAGTTTCTAAGTACAGTAGGAAGTTCATTTATAGTGATTAGGAATTGAGGAGGAATACATGTATTTCAAGAAAGGTAGCAACAGTAAGGATTAAATTGTGTACCTGTTTTGAATTGTTGGTGGCTGCAATGAAGATACCGACAAAGTAGCTAGGAGGCCATTCACTTTTATGGTAGGAATTGGGCTTTTGGAAGAAGTGTAAAACTTTGGTTAGTAAAATTTATTGACTTGGCTTAGTTTCTGTTTTGGAAAGTACAAGTCCCGTTTATCAAAGGACGGTATCAAAGTAAATTACCTAATGAAATTGAAAATAATACCTGCTCTAGAGTCAGCGAGATTACACATGAAAGTTGAGTAGCTTTTTGTCAACAAAGCCAAGTGAAGCCTGAAATGGTAATGTTATGAGGCGCTCTATGTAAAGCGAAATGAATATTTTTACTGTCACGTACTTACCTACTCATAGGCAGGGCTGAATAATGGTTATGAATGACTCTGACCCTTCCACCTCATTTTCCCCTGCCATTCAAAATCTTAAAATGCGTTTCAAAGACAAGCCGCTCTCACATTAGACGCACGTACTATTTGTAACAGTGATAGTGTGCAAATGTCTTCATCAGCATCATCATGGGGATTCGTTTATTTTTTCGCATTCTCATTTTTATTACCATTTGACTTTTGCCATTGCACCGGGAATGGAGCGAGCGAATGAATATGCAATGAAATGGAAAGCCAACATTTTTATTCATACGCACGTAATTAAGGGGTTATTAAAAAGGCCGTTTGCATTATTCAATTAAAATTTTTACGCGACGTTCTAAGGGAGACGTGTGTGGTGTGGTGATATAGTGATATTACACAAGATTGCCTAAACATTTCTCGAGTACAAACAAACGTGTAAAGGGCAGATACGAAATAAAGACAGACTTTATTGTCAGAGACAATTTGTATGCATGTAGTTCTGACACAGGCCTGACCAGTAAATGATCACATTCGACTAATCGAGATATTGCTTGAAAAATATCGTTACTGGTCAATTCGCATGTGCTGAACACGAATATAACAACGGCAGCTCTGCTTGAGGTTTCAGTTAATTTTAATTTCAGTTTTAATGTTAGTTAACGCAGTAACATTTCCAATTTATCATGCCTCATATGTACTACCAATACACTGATTTTCACCAATACAATACAATACAATACACTGAGGGATTGTGAACTTCATTCATGACTTCAAATCAAGCAAATAATCAACTGATTTATCACATTCCCACTGGGCTTCAAAATTCCTACTTTGAAAGGCGTTAGAAAATTCATAGTCAGCATAAAGCATAGCTAGTTATGGTAAATGTGACTTCGTTAACCAACATAAAAACTAAAATCAAAATTAATTGAAGCCTCAAACAGAGCTGCCGTTGTTATATTCGTGTTCAGCACATTCGAATCAACCTGTAACAATAATTTTCAAGCAAAATCTCGATTAGTCGAGTGTGTCATTTACTAGTGAGTGAGTAGTGAGTGCTGATCGCCCGACAGCAAAATCAGTTAAATTATTTCCATACTATCCTTAATAACCTGACTTTATCTGATCTGCTGATGAAGACGATGAGAAGGTGAGGTGTATGGGAAAGGCTTGGCTTCAAGTCACCAAAAAATCAAGGTTGGGCTAGCTCTACTACGTGATCGTGATTGCGTAATGAAGCTTTATAGCATGACTATTTGGCGGCGTTCATTCCATTTTTTTGGGTGACTTAAGCAAAAATATGAAATGTGTGTTGTTTTGTGGTTGCGATCTTATTCTCGTATATATTTGCATAAAACTTATCTTTCACATGGCAGGGTTTGGTTTCGCTGAATTATATGATTGAAGCAATGGGTATTAAATTAATTCAATTGCTGAACTGAAGCCATGACTGAAAAAACTTTACGTACATAGGTATAGTGTATGCTTCCCATCCAAGGGATCACGACTCTTGGAGGAATACGCAATTCAACGATAATAACATGCGCAATTCAATCGACAAACATTAATTACAGTGTGTTCCGTATGCTATTAAATTCATTTTCCCCAGAGGCGAGCATGAAAGCGATTTGCACTAGTCAAATTATTAAAAGTTCAAATGAAGATTGTGAATTGACTCGTGTTAAGATTTCTGATTAGGTACATACGCATCATCTGCCTTTTTGAACCCTTGAGCATTGTATGATATTTCGAAAACTACCATACAAATAGTATATTTGCTCAAATCTTTCCTTCCGTAAGGTGGAACATCTTACCCGGCGGAATTTCAAGCGAAACGGGCCAGTCAAACAAGCTCGCCTACAATTTCCACTAAAATGCCTTCGGTAAGTAAAAAAGCTCGCAAGACTTTTATTCACACTGCATAGTTGGGTAAATGACTTAAATGCTTGTCATATTTTAGATTTGAGGTGTCATTAATTTTATTTAGCGTATTTACCACGTTCAGAAGGAGCGGAAAAAAATAAGAGGAAACCACGGTTACCAGTGATGAAACCACTGCACTGTTACCTCACCTCACCCCTTTCTGAGAGACAGTCATCTCATAAAGTACCACGAATGCAACACCTGTGTTTTGTGGAGAGCCAGAAGAAGGGGACCGTCCTCTCATTTTTCTATCTTACATTCGTACCACATAAATTCTCTTCTGTTTCCACCTTCTGTTTCTGAATCAAGATATTTCAATGATTCATACAAGATTTGTGCTAGAAAAATGATAGTAAATGATGATGACTACCACGCCATCATTACTCCTACCTATTTACCAATCCTGCAGCAGCACAAAAATCGTTTTCAGTTTCTCAGAGAAAACAAATAACAAAGGAGATTCAGAAGCCATGCTAAATTCACTTGAATACCTAGTTAGTTTCTACATTATATTATAACAATGAATGGTAACTCGTAACTCATACAATATTCAATTTCATCATATCAGTTTTCTACACGATTGCTTACGAAGAATAACTTGCATTCTCTGAAAAAATTAATTACCCTCCTTCATACTTACAAAACGGGAATCTGAGGTTTCATCTTTCTTCTTTAAGATTATTTTCCTCTTCATTTCATTCATTCGTCCATCATTTGTCATCAAGTCATCTCAATTGGCATATCCTTCTGATTGACTTGGAGAAATTGCGATGAACTTACGGTAGTCCTCATAACCTTTACCATCCTTTTGCACTCATCATGATCGATGATCCCCGTGCAGTAGTAGCATAGCTGACAAAATACGTGCATGCTAAAACCACATCATCATTAGCCTCATGCACTATTAAACATTTTTACCTGTGCCCTGCATGCAGCTGCCACATCCTGCTGTTATCTTCATTTTCCCCTACATTCTTCCCACGTGCATTTGCCACCACTTCTCAAAATTTATTAAACGGAATAGTTTTCAGAATTTTTGTTCTTCTCATTCCGCCAACGCACAGAGAAAAGGTCTCCTGTGATGATGCTTTTGTGAAAGGACTGCACTGATGACTTATATTATAATCACCATTAACCTAAGCGTGCCTGTAGCTTCCTTTTTTACGCGTAAAACCGGAGGGGATTTAAACGTTATTTAGGTATCCTTACTGTTTACTCTTTTAAGCCCAATTTTTTTCGTTTAGGGGATGATGGCAAAAACATGTGAATGAATAGTTCCATGAACTTACTGAGTGAGTGAATGAATTGACGTGATGCAATCTATAAAAAACAACAGTGAATATCGTCTGGTGAATATGTGACCAGCCATGCTTGGATTTCCTGAGAATGACGACGGAAAAAATGAAACCAGTTGTAGCATTTCTTCATGCATTGGTTACCTAATCATAAAAAATTAATCCATTGTAAATTGGCACAGGGGTGAAACTGTACTTTGCTTAACAAGATTATGAAATGGGAAGGAACCGATTTTTGCAGAGGAAGGATAAAAGCTCGTAAATATCACCAAGAAAGTACTTATCAGAAGGATGATGTACCTGTGAGAAGACTCATGATGTGTCCTCCTTCGTAAAATACTTACTTGTATTATAGCTTCTACAAGCAAGCCACCGTGAAGTTCATCACCATTTTATAGTTTTCAGGTTGCTTGAGATGATGATTGTGCATGTAAAAGAATCTTATATGATTATTATTATACATTTTTAATGGATGTACAGTTGTGAAATTGTGTCGATTTAGTCATTGTGGAACTGTGCTGTGGGTTGCATTCAAATGCTCTGAATTTTTTTTGGTTTACTGTGGCAATTGGTTTATACGAAAAGAAAAATTCACAAAGGGAGATATAGGGCTCGGCTGCTTTGACTCCTCGCGGAAGCGAAGAAAAACAAATGTGTAATTTAATGGGATGAAATGATTGCAGTTCCTCTTTCCCTTAATGATTATAATGACATGGTCAAACTGCCGAAAACGTTAAATTTCTTCAAGTAATGTTTATTCAAACCTGATTGTTTTTTTAACGGGATGGCTTTTGTAATTCAGGGTGATTTTTTAAGATTTCAATTGACTTTAGACAAGCCAAATTGTGACGTAACGCAGGAACTAAATGAAAACCCTGGCAACATTTAAGTTATATTCATGCGTGCAGTTTGGGCTCGAAAGGACATTTTTAAAAATTCAATTGGGAGCGCAGTTTTTGTATTTTACAAGAAAGGCAATAAAAAATTCAGTGCTGACTAACATATTATGATAGCATATTAAATGAATGTAATTGATCATTGCAAATATTTTCTAAAATATCAGAATTTTTTGCATCGAAGATGAACTACTGGTGCATTTGATTCGAAAACACGTACATACGTATTTATTAAAACTACAAATAAAAGTTTTTCACTTCTGAATATTGAATATTTGCTCAAATTAGTAAAAGACGCTACGATGATGATTTATTTTGATTTTGTATTGCATGCAAAATTTCTTTTAAACAATTCCAAGAGTAAATGAATTAACTGAAGATGAATCTATAAGTATCCAATTGACTATTTACCTGGTAATGATCACGTTGCGATAGACTCTGCCGAATTTAGGCTCTCTTCTTGATTTGATACTGTTTTAAGATACCTGCACTACAAGCCTTTTGTTATTCGAATCTATTCAACCGTGCTAATGTATCGGCCGACGAAACAATCATGTTTCATTCCTAATTGAATTTTGTGATTTTCTTTGGCAAAAATGATTGCTTTAAATAAACATTCATTCATTCATTTATGATTTTGTTTTAGTCTATTCATGCATCATAATCACATATTTGTATTTGATATCCCTTCAAACGCTTGGATTGACTCAACTATAATAATAAAAAACGTTGTACCTACATCTATTTTGCTGTATTAACAACACTGAATCATAATAACATGAATAATAATAATGCGTAATATTGCCAAAAAAAGTTTAATTCTTATCACATCCTCCATCTCTTGAGAAATAAATCAGAAGAGAAGGAGAGAGATTGGGATCGGCCACGACGAAAAAGACGGAATACAGCAAGAAAAAAAAGATGATGATAAATCTAAAAATAAATATTACTCTTTGTGTGCTTTGGCTGTATGCGTTGCTTAATTGTGCCATGCTTTTTATTAGTATCTCCCCTTAGTCTTAACTAATGTAATTGGCTTGTAATGAGAAAGGCACGCACTCGCTACATGGCACACTACTTAATTAAAAAATATCTTTTTGCACATTCTCGTCTTACAAGAAGTTAAGTCCCGATTGCTCCAAGATATGTATGTACGTTTTGCAGTGAAGATTTAACGAACTTACAATCTCCCCTACAGAGTTCAGCAAATTTTTCCTTCAAAAAATGGCGAAAGAATTTACCTTAGGGAATATTCTAATGTTGAGCGTGAGTTTCCTAAAAACGAAATTGAGATTGATACGAAAATATTATTCTGGGGGAGTAGGAGTTGGTAACATTTACAAAAGCAGCAGTTTCTATTTTCTCTCTCATTGAGATGAAAAAATTTCTAAATTAATATGTTGAAACCTGAACCTCTTCTCTAAAAAGCTTTTTTCGCAATTATCCTTGCTTAGACATTGTTTTACTTTGACTTTAAAATGAATTTTACAAAATGCAAGTAGGTTTTTATTTATTTAATTTTGCAATATTAATAATATAATGGATTCATTATTGTTGACAAGAGAAATGTCAGAGTCAACGCATACATTATCAGCAGCACTTGGTTGACAGAAAAAGAATGAATAGGAAAGTTAGGTTGGACTAACAAATATATTCAGATTAGCTAGCATAGTTTAATCAAATGCATTTAGATAAATGAATTTGGTTTGTCCAGCTTGATAGTTCCTCAAAATATAGTAGAAGTGCTTTAGACGTCTCTGTTTCCTTTATTATGTTGCAAACGAAGTGCTGCAACATTATGCTTTCACGTGTGTCTGTCTGTCTGTCTGTCCGTCTGTGCTCTAACTCTGTGCCATTATGTCCGATTAGGCTGAAATTTGGTACGTAGGTACTCCTCACCTCAAGGAAGAAGCCTATTGAATTTTAGGTCATTTGGTGAAAGTTCAAGGGGTCAAAGGTCAAATTGTTGGTTTTGCATATTATATAGCTTATGCATT
>JAHZNI010001744.1:0-34062 GCA_027744415.1 Seira ritae | reverse complement strand
AAAAAAGACAAAGGAGAGGAAAATCAACGAGTTTTTGAACGGCTGCTCTTGCTCTTCTTTCTCCAGCCTTTTTTTCATGACAAGATATTTCTTTCTTCAATTGCTGCTGCTCCACTCACTCCTCGTTCCACTCCACAGGAGTGAAAGAATCTGGAGACGAAGAAAAAAATTGTGTACAATTACAAGAAAAAATGCACAAGTTGACTTGAAAAAAAACAATAATAATAATAATAACACATAGACGTAGTACATGCTACATGACTTGGCTATTGCTATTGCCGTTGCCGACGAGCTGTTGGCTTTTTTTAGAGATGAGATGAAAAGAGAGGGACGACATTGTATTGTATTGTATTGAATTGAGAAAAACAACAAACGGGTTTTTGCCCACTGAACCGAAAGAGAAAAATTTTTTACTTGTCTTGTTCATCGTTTTCTTCTTGTCCTCAACCTCCTCCTGTTATTTTCAATGATGAGGAGGAGGATGATGATGAAGGGAAAAAGCGAACTCATGCGGAAAGGGTTGCCTCATCATCAGAGAAAGAGAGTGAGATGGACGGGAAAAGTTCAGTCCACTCCACTCCAGTCCAGTATATTTTTTTCTCAAGTCAAGTCCGAGTGAAAAACACATGTAAAGCATCATGCTTTACACATTACACAAGACAGAGAGAAGAGTGAGTGAGTGGATATTACAAATTTCTCTGGAATTAAAACTAAATTTTGTTCTTATACAACTGTCTTTTCCGTCCAGCTGTCCGTCTGTCTGTCGGTGGACATTATGTCTCCTGATCCGATGATAGGACTTTAATACAAATGGAGGAAGCGATTCAGCAGAATTAAACCTATTAAATTTACATGAGTCCTAACCAATCAGCTGACATTTATTTACTTCAATGTCAATAACTAGTCATATGAATAAGAATACAATTGGGAGATAAAAACAAAATTTCTTGTTGGTGCTGAAACAAGAAAATTTACGTCATAATTTAACTTAAATTACATATTAAATACAAAACTGATGAAAATTTGCTGAGATCTTTTGATACATTTCATGCAAGAATTTTCCAGACATGTTGATGTCCATGCAAACCACTTCACGTTATTCCGCTCCCTTGAAAAAATATTTTAATCAATTTCAACTTAATTAACTCAAAATAGACAATAATATAACAAATTATTTATAAATCCTTCCGTGCTAAGAATTCCAGCCCATACAATCCACACCATTTTTGTTCCACCAATTTTTGAAAAAATTTTGTTCTTTTGAACTAGCAGCAATATGCAATATGCTTTTCTGTTTGTGTACTCAGCTCTCATGTTCTTCATGTGATGTAAGTAAAGTCAAGAATATTTTTTTACCATGCGGTAGTCATAGTCATCATATCCTCCTCCTCCTTGTTTTTTTTGCTCTCTTCTGGATTTCAATAATATTATTAAAACTTTCACATGCCAAACCTGACATAAACGCCGCCAGAAGAGGAAAGAGAAAATGCCGAGTTTTTTTTCTCTTCTGGAATCAGTGGACGCATCGAAAGCAAACAATAAAACTTTGATAAAAAAATATATATATATATAAAGAGAAAGCATCTCATTCTCATCTCTCTGCAAAAGCTTGTCTGGTCCTGGTCCTGGTCTGCAATGCACTTACAACTTACACTCCTCGACTCATTCATCCATTTTCAATGGTGATGTGTTGAATCTAGAATAGCAATACTTAAGGATTTGGATTTTTTCCTTCTGCAGTAGAAGTAGATGCGTTTCTAGTTTGTAGTTTTGTAGTTTTGAGGTGAGTGGTGATAGTGATGGCGATGGTAGTGGTGGTGGTGGAGGAATGATGAAAGAAAAAAATAAAAACCATGGATGGAAATACATATGTGCGTGGAATAATATAAAAAAAAGAAAAATACTGAAAGGGTATTACGATACGATAAAAGAAAATGATGACGATGAGGAGGACGACGACGACGAGGCTGTGATAAGAGTTAGGGAAAAAAAGGGAAAGGAGACGATGAAAGCGTTTTACTCCTTTTCCGTGAGTTCACTACATATTACGGCATTTTTTGTTGTTGTTGTTTAAAAAAAAATTACATGGGCTCTACAGCTCAGCTCTACAGTCGAAGAAAGCCATGATGCCATGAAAAAGGGGAAGAAAAAAAATATGTATGAACCGAAGCCTGATTCAGATTCCGATTCCAAAAAAATACAGGAAAAAATTAAATTGAGTTTTGGAATTTTCCCTGACTGAACCCGACCCAAACTAATTAAAATATTACATTAAAATAGCTGGAAAAACACAACTCGACAGGAATAGAAATAGCAGCATTCAAGATGAACAGTTTTTTTTCGGGGAGGAAAAATATAATTAAATTATTTTATTTAACGTAAAATGACATATGTAAGCAAGTAGGGAAGGATTTCATGTCCATGGGTCACTCTTCAATCACCATCCCAATAGCAATAGCAATGCCTTTCTTAATGTGTAAAGGGCGAATTTATACTGGATATTTTTGGGGTAAAAGGGAACACTGCCTCTAGCCTGAGTTGACATCTAAGGCAATGCAGCAAATTCAATGTAAGCAAAAGTCAATGTTAAATGGCCATAAGGTGACACTCATTTGCGTCTGATCTGATTCCTATTGATGCAGCCGGTTTTTATTCTGGTGGTTGTCAAAAAACTAGCATCATTGGGAGCTTCCATAAAGAAGCTTCGGTGAATTTAGAGTTTTCTGAGACCCCCTCCCCCCTAAGCGTGACATTTTAACATTATCCGTATATGACAGCCCAGACCCCCCTCCCCCTAAATGCCGATGCTACTTTATGGAAGCTCCCATTTGCCTTTTTCGTTTCAGTCAAAAAACCATGCCAGTATAATTCTCCCGTGACTACTGACCATACGTCTCCTAATATGTAGTGTCCACGCAGTAATTTTTTATGTATGTAGTAGTGAATAAAACAACAGGAAACTAATTAAATTTAGATGTCATACGCTTGCATAATTTTTGTTTTGATTTCTGATGTCATTCCATTTCCATTGTATGAAGCGCATTGTAATTTTATTGTCAATTTATACATCAAAATCATAGTTTTTGCAAACAAGGCATCGCATGACTAAAAATATATCTCATCTCATCTCATGCACCGTGGAACATTCCATGACACATGAAGAACCATAAACCATGAACAAGTACAAATCCTCTGAATCTGAAGTGTCAGTGTCAAGCATACATACCTATCTGTAAACCCTTTTGAATTTACATACATTTCAATTCAATCTCTAAACGTTAGTCTATTAGCCCATCTGCATCTGGAACAGGATTTACTGTATGTAACGTCACGTTACGTAATCATCATATCATATCATCCATCCATTCCAAGTTCGTCCCTAAAATCCATTTCCATTCCCATTCCCACTTCAGCTTGACTTACATACATACATGAATGTATGCATTGCATGAACCAGGGAGAGTGATTTTGACCGTAAAATGCGTCAACTTTTCCCCAAAATTTGAGTAGGTACATTTTCCAACTGGAAAAGTTGAGGAGGGAAACGGGGAAAAAATATGAATTCTTTTTATTAAGCAGCGAAGCTGCTTTATGTGGTCACCTTGTGCGTCCGTCCGTCTGTCTGTCTGTCTGTCCGTATGTCACACTTTTCTTGAAATTGGTGTAACTTGTAAATGGTTGACATGTTTGACCTCAGAATGGGTACATGAGGGTTTTCGACTATGCCAAATCAATTGGTGATGTCAGATTTGCAAATCTTAACCGCTGGGTGGCGCCAAAATTTGCAAATTTGCAAAAATTAGTTTAATCGTGTCATTAGATATGAGTTGATGAGAAAAATCGATTGGTGACGCCAAATGGCGCCTAGGTGACGCCAAAATTTGCAAAATGGCAAAAATGAGTTCAACATGTCAGAAGCTGTTATATGATGATGAGACAAATTGGTATATCATATGAGGGCAAGGAGGCGCCAGTTTTTGCAAATTTTCAGAATTGAATAATTTGTCGAAATATCGTCAAAATTGCGCATCAGTTACATTTATATCAAAATAAGCCGATTTTCACAAAAACAATATTTATTCTTATTCCTCCTTTCGCTGCTTTTTTACTACTTTACCGAATTTTATTATTTGTACAATACATTTAACGAAAACGTAAATGTTGATGTAGTAATTTTTTTTTGGAGTTGATGCTGAATGTTGTTGATTCATCACATCACATTTTCTCTCGTTCTCGTGTGATTGCCTTATTGCCTATGTAGTCCTATCCAAATACTAAATCAATCAAGATGAGTGATTCTTCACTCATTTTCGGACCTTCTCTCCTTTCAAAAATGCTCTAACTTCTATTTATTTATTATCATTTTTCCTTCTTTTCCTCTGCATTTTGGGATGAAAAATTGAAAAGAGTGTAATAATGAAAATAAACAAACACAAAATCTGAAATTTCCTCTACAATTCTAGAAATGCAACTGCACTGCACTGCAATGCAACTTGAAACCATTTTTCTCTTGAAAGCATATCATCATCAATACTCACACTTAGCCAGAGAATAAAAGCGTGAGCAATCAAGAGCATCAGCAACCCCTTTTAATTTTTTTTTCTTCATTTTTTTGGAATCGAAGTTTTTCTGTGTGTGAATGTATTTATGTATGTACTTGCATATTGCATTGCATTAATATTATTGGCGTGAACTGGAGTGAAGTGAAATCCAAAAAAAATCCTCCTCATTTCTACTTCTACTTATGTATTTAGGCATTCCGAGAAAAAAAAATATAATAATATTGGGAAATGCGTTAAGTAAAAGCTTTTTAAGAGTCTCTTGAGAGATAACAAGAATCCTCAGGGTTCACACCACCACCACCATCACCACATCTGCGCTTAAGTATATCATGTTTCGAGTTGAGAGTTGCGAGTTGCGAACTGAACGCAAGCTCTGTGCTCTACATCAAAAATATGTACATATCAAACTTCATTCCATTCATGGAAAATTGTTGAAGAAGTACAAAATGACATCAGTAAAACGCACTGGGACTGGAGGAGACAAACCAAAGCCCAAGCCACCCTAGAAAAAGTAGTGTCTGCGACTTCAACTCTGATGATGATGATGATGAAGCTGGCCTGACTTTTTTTCTGACTTTTTCTGACTGAAAAAGAGTCCTTTGGGATATAGATTATTGCCGATGATGATAATGTTGAAATGATGATGATGATGACGATGACATGACGACAGAGGATGGAGGAAGGGAAGAACCCTTACCTTCCTCTACATTTTACAGAAAAAAGCGTGAGGGAAGAAAAAATTGGGACAAGAAAATTCGTTCCTCCAAGTCATGCATGAAATTACGCGTTTATCCCTAAAAAAACGTTTGACTGTTGATTGTTGATGTTGAAGGTCTAGGGAAAAATGCTCATGTTCAATGTTCAATGTTGACGTAATGCATGAAAAAGGGCCAAACCAAGTGAGGAGGAGGAGAGGCTGGTCCTGATTACTTCACTCATTGTTACGACAGCCGCAACAACTTGAGCGCAGAACCAAACCAGCTCCAGCCTCTCCTTTAATTGGTTATGTAAACAGAAAACAGAACCTAGAAATCCTTTCAAGGGAACAAGGGAAGCAAAAAAAATATATAAAGAGGACAAAAAATTGGTATGTATTATGTATATATGTATCTCCTTTTGAAATTGAAAGACTGAAAGAAAATCCTTTGTATTTTGGAAATTTCAAACGTCCCAATTGAAAGCATGAATGCCCTCGCTATCTTAATCCACAAATCTCAAAAATAAATGTTTCTTTTCACTTTACTTTAGCTAACTTACGTTTATCCCTCTTGAGTGTGATAATTATCCAGTTAATTATTTTCCCTTTGGTGTGGTGTGGCCCTGGTGATGTTATGAATGCCAAAAGTATTACCGGATACATAAAAATTTAATTTTCATTTTTCAGTGATGAAAACTGAAAGCACTCTGTGATCTAAACCTAAGTACATACTTCTCATTGTGAATTTTCCCGTTAAAAATCCTTTAATGAGCCCAGTCCCTCTCCTCTTCTCCCTGTGCGTTTTCTTTTTTCGTTTCCATGACTAAATACTAAATACCTATAGATAGCCAGAGCCAGTAATAAACCGGAAGCAGTAGTTATTTTTAAGTGGTATGGTATAGAGAATAATAAACAAAGGTTGCTTCAAAATTTTTCTTCATATTTTTGGGAAATTAATCATAGCCATACTAGCGGAGAGGAAAACACCTTGGGAGTGATAAATACTTTTATAATAATATTTTTTCCAAATGAGATAAGCCATGACTAGAGAGAGGAGATGGAATTTTAGATAGCACGACATTATGTATTTAGCTCATTGAAGGAAGGGAGAAAACGAGCTTCACTCATTATCATTCATATTTTTCTTCACAGCGTAAATGGAAACTATTAAAAGGGGTCTCCTGGAAAAAAAAGAAAGGAGTAATAAAATCGCATCCTCTGAGAAAAATAAAAGCTGAAGCTATGTATGTAGTGCAGAAAATTGTAAAAGAGGAAGAAGAGGAAAAAGGAATAATACTAATATTATGTTTATGATGATAATGATGATGAGCAAAGTAAAGAAAAAGAAGCAAAGACTGAAGCTCTCAGCCACATAAATACATATGTAACTTTAGCTTGGAATGTTAAATTGTTAACCAAACTTAGAAGAAAAAAAAATTATTTCAACTGGATTGGATTATGTATTTCGACCTGGTCGGTCTTGCCGGTTGGTCCTCCGAGTCCTTTTAGAAATGAAAAAAGTCGCTCTTCTTCTCCTCACCCTAATTTACATAAAATGGAATCATAAAAGCAAAGAGAAATATAAAAATGTAAGAAGCTTCTTCCTCTGCTCCTCTTCGCAGTTACTAAAGTTGAGACTGGAGATTGGAGAGAGTAGAGTAAGTAGCTTTAGGTCATCTTGAGAGTGAGCAATGAGAGGGTTGTTATGTTGGTTGCTCATGCAAAATGCTGAAGGCTGGCTGAGAGGGGTAGGGAGTAGGGAGGCAACTATCTATAGCTATTACTATTATGTGGGAAGAAGATTATTCGGATGAAAAGACTGACATGGCATTGGCATTATCTCTGCTTGAGTTTACGAGCCTGAAGACAATAACGAATCTGTTCTGATCTCCTTCCTCCATGAGCATAGCAAGCAGCACAGGAACAGCAATTAAAACGTAATTTCTCCTCTCAACTCTTCTCTCCATTCTGCCTATTTTTGGTAGTGAAGTGAGTAGAGTAGCGATTCCGTTCGAGCAGTAAACGGCGGCTTTGGATTTTGAAATGCCTTTTAATGGAAACTGGAATTGGAATTTGGAATGCGGCTCTTTAAAAAAAAATGTAAAACTTGCAAAATATGTACATGTTGTTATGTTGGATGTATATCTTTACGCGTTTACGCTGTTTACAAGCTACTTATGGAAAGGGAAGATTACAGTAACCATTGAAGTAATAGTTGGTACATTATGTAATTAATAACACCAAATCAGGAAGAATTTTTTCAGACCATTTCTATTGAGAAGGCTTCCAAACGTACATAAAGTAAGCGAAAACGACGGGCGTTTCCCATTCCCATCATCATCATCTTCACTGTTGAAATGTTGAAGAGTTTTAAAAAAATCCCCGTGAAGGTGTTTTAAGCCTTTCGTGTTTTTTCAGCGCTTCTTCGTCACTCTACATAATTGTATGAGGATCAGACTGTTTAGCGTAGACACTTACGTTATTGTGCTGTTAGTAGTGACGTCCGTCCGTCTGCGCGACAAAACCTTGTAAGGTGCCAAATATTTTGACACTGCTTATTTTGCAAACGTTTCTAATCACAAATTATATTACCTAGTTAGTTCTAGTTGGGATTGTTAATAGATGAACTAGATGCTTCAACCGTAATAAGATTTGAAATAGTAAAATTTGAGATAAGTATGCTGTTGAATCATAATTTTTGTGAAAAATTGCATTTCCTTGCAAATTGATATTGATGACTGTGACTAACATTATTACGATAACATGGAAAATATTCATGTCCAGACAAGAGATGGATTTTGTCCGGACAATGTTCGTTATTTTCCAGGACATGGAAAATAATGGACTTTATGGGAAATAATGGAAAATATGGACAATAATGGGTAATAATGGACAATTGTTCCGTCTATTATGGTATCATATTACCCCTTTTACTCTATGATTACCCTGGTATGTATTTATCGGCATTGTATAATATTATTGTCCGCTTTCCAAGTTTGATATTGCCCATTATTGTCCAGACAATATTACATTGTCCACCCCCTGATTATTGCCCAGCGCCAAGCCTGGTCCAGACTCAGATTTTCTTGTGTTGCCATCAAATTGACGCTTCTCTGTCCGTATAACACTGATACAAATTCTCGGTCACAAAATTATATTGCCAGTCTGTTTTTGCGTGATCCCTCTTTCTATTCACTCAACGAGGTCTGCTCCTTTTAACATTCCATTGTTCCGACTATGTACCACAAAAAGGGTTACACATTTTAAAGCCACTAATTCCTTGACAATGACGTGATAGGAAGCGTCAGATCAACAGATAATACCGTCATTGTCCATGGCATGTTTTAAATATCGGTTTAAAGTAGTAACATTAGCATTAACCGAACTTTTAATTTTTTTAAAACGCCCTTCGCTTTCTATCTATTTAGCTTTCCAAGAAGTGAATTATAAATGGAGTAATAAAAGCCCTTGCTCATTAACGCGAAGTTCTAGTCCTGGAGTCCTAATCGTCGTGAACAGAAACCCATTTTGGTAAGAATACTGAAAAATCTATCTTTCTTGACTTTTTAGCTCAGCTACATACATAGGTTCGGCGGCGGGGTCGCGTCGGTCCAAGTCCAAGTCAATATAATAATTTCTTTGGGGAAGTACATAGTAAGAACTTAAGAACACAAACACACACTCCGACTTTTACTATTTTCATTTTCATAGCAACGCGAAGTTGTTCCCAAAAAAATGCGTACTTTTTTTTGCTCCTTATCGCTTACACTGTAACTATTTTGGAGAGAAAAAAAAGCGCCATAAAAAGGAACCATCTTCTTTTCCTATTCTCATATCTCACAGTAAATTGAGCCCATATGCATTGGCTTGGTCTTGGTCTTGGTCCGACCAAGCAACCGACGCGACCCTACAGCCTATAGCTATGGCCGTAGTATGTAGTAGTAAAGTTGCAACAAACATAAAAATGCTTCATTCCTCGTTAGCTCCATTCCATATCATCGTCATGGGCGAAATTGTCCTTTCGTTTTCTTCCAAGAAGTAAACTAAGGCGTAATAATAATAATAACAATATGAGTCCTCCTTTTTACTGCTCCCCAGCTCCCCTTCTTCCTTTTCCCCGAATAAAGTTAGCCTATTTGCCTTTGCCATTGCCATAATATTGCATTGTTGCTTTGGTTTGGATATCATCATCATCATCAGACTCATCATCAGATACTCAACAGTGCAATATGGAGGACTAAATGTGGAATCACGAGGACACAGCCATAGTCATAGTGATAATGAAATGATGATGGTGACTGTATGATGATGGTGGTGGTGGTGTAGGAAAAAGGATCAGGCAAAAATGAAATGATGGTACTTAAACTTAATGTCAGGGTTTTCTAAAGATAAATTTAGAATGAAATCGTTTTAAAATGTGGCACACGGGTGATGGAATGCTTTTATATAGCGCTGCAGAAATTCTTATTCGGGGTTTGATTTTTTGTATTTTAATTGTATGTAGTCATATAATAATCATCTAAATGACATGGCCAAACAAAATGAACTCGCCGGACAAACATTATGGAAAATTTGAAAATTGTAACTGAATTAAACGGTGAGCTGAACTTAACATTTCCAGTTGATTGGTAAGGTCAGGAAATCTATGCCTTACTCAAGTTTCATGATTTTGAGACCTGTATCGCTTTGTACAGGAAGTAACAGGTGACGAAATCAGTCTGAGGAACGCTTTGGAAAAATTAAATCAATAAATTTGTTTTTGTTCAAGAGATTCATGTGATTACGCCTACCTACGCACGGGCGGATGTACGCCTAGCAATTACAAAAATATTAGTCTATACGTTATACATGGCGATCCTAATAAAATATAAAATAGAAGTTTTCCGCTTATTTTCTTCATCAGCTTGGCACAGCTTTCACTTCCACTTTCAACTCTGGGGTTTTCTTCACTCGGTTGAACATTGAAGTTCCGATGCATGAACAATGAAAGAAAATTCCTCGCAGTCGTAGTCGTTGTAGTATTTGTAATTATGAATTATGGAAGCTTTAAAATGATTGATTGTCCCAGCTCTTGTGATTGACAGTGCGGGGATACTAATAAGGCTACTTGAATGTTGTCAGGAGAGAAAAAATGTTGTTCTTGAGAGGAAGTAGTAGAGAGGAGAAAAGAATGATAAGTTGAGCTCCATCTTAATTATGATAGGCTGCTATTGGAGTTGGAGAGGATATCAAGCAAGACACGGGCCGCAAAAGGAACCATCACCATCAACATCAGCTATCATTCTATTTTGGAAATAAAAGGACATGAGGGGATGATATCGGTAGCTACAGTACTCACTAAGCCAGAGAGGATGATGGTGATTAAAGAAAATTAATGAATTGTGAAAAAAAGCTGAAATGAAGAAAAAAGAAATCACGTATTTAATTCCCGGGGAATGAGAAAAACTGCACCAGTAATGGCAACGTAACCAGCAATAGAAAAAAGGGCAACACCAACACCATAAATACTTTTTTCCTATCTACAGTTGATTCATTGGATTTTTTTCTAAGTAGTGCACATAGTGAACCGGCAGTGGAAGTGGAAAGTGGAAGTAGATGAAGAAAAAAAAATTGGTGGGAAAATGAATGAGAGGAGAAGGAGGAATAAAGGTGAATTGAATTGGTTTTTACGAGCGATCCGACCGACGGACGTGAAATAAGGAAGTACACATTACATTACTATTACTAAACTACAAGAAGAAGTAATAGGGGTGGCAATGCGGTTTGAGCTTCATGACTCATGACACAACCTTCAACCTGCCCGGGACTCGGGTTGCTTTTCGAAATCGGAAAGCTCACGATCTACTCAATTACATTTTTTGAATTCATCAGCCATAATGATTGACGTTTCGCTCAGAGGTGGCAGTGGGTAAAATATGTCGTTTTTGACCACTCGTTTTAATACGTTATTTAACGGGTTTTATTTTTCAAGATTTGTTTTTGCCCTGGGTTAAAACCAATGGCTATCATTTACTTGCAATGGTAAAATATAGCCCGTTTTTGCTCATTGGGTTTGGATAAAAATGGGTAAAAACCGGTTTTACCCACCCTCTATTTGTTAAAACCCTGGGTTTTATCTATCTCAGGTTTCGTTTCGGTTTGACGAGAAAACGCGCGAGATTCAAATTTTTGAATTTTTGACTAAAATGTAAGCAGACTAGAATACATACAGACTGCTCGAGCAAACTACAAGTAATGAAGCTTCATTATGCGACCCCTAAGAACAAGCCCTAACTTGAGATCTAGAATGACTATTGCAATATTTTTTGTGCAATGCAGGTTTTAGTTTTACTTTACCAGCAGCTAGCAGAAGAAACTTGTCTCCTTTCTTATTTTCATTTCTTCCCTGCTACTTCTATTGCCTTTGTTGATGGTAATAAATGACCTGTGATTAGTCACTGAGCATACATATATCGACTTTTTTCTCTTCTTTCCTCGCTTACAATTAATCAAAATCTAAAAAAATACACTGGATTCTCTTTTTCCTTCTAATTCCACTTTCTTTTCATTAAGTCCTTCCTTTTTCCTTCCGGAGGAGAAGAAAAAAATAAATGCAACTTGCTCTTGCTTCCTAGAAATCTCGACGTTGAGACAAGAGGAAACGCACTATTATACTTACTAAAGTAGCAGCATATTTTTTTTCTCTTTCTGTGTTCAAGTCTCGTCCACGTCAAAGCTTTACACATTTTTTCCTCTTTTCTTTCAACTTAACATTCATTTTTCACACATTTGGAGCATAGAACAAGTTGAGCAACCATCTCTTCTTTTTTTTCCTCTTCGCCCGACCGACCGACCCTTTCGGCAAAAGACTAAATTTTTTTCCTTTGTTTAAAAGTGAGAAATTGTAGGATTGCTTCTGGTTATTTAGGAAATTAGTTGAGATTCAAGTGGGAACGTCCATCAAATACATAACGCGAAGAAGGAGTTTCTTTTTAATCTTCCTACCTCACCCATTTTAAGGACCCTATCCCCCCTACATTTACACGGGAAGAAAGGGTTCAAAAAATGGCCCTTGTAACGCGTTACGTATTTTATGGACAGCCCCTTAGTAAAGTAAGTGTCGGTGTCGCAGAAAACTGCTAGAACCATTTCTCTGTTCTAAATTGCCCTGCTCTATAGACTAAAAAGGGAAAGTGATTTTCTCTTCCTTTTCTCATTCTCCAGAAGAAATAAAATATGAATGAATTGAAATGTGCTTGTGTAGACCCGACCCAAGCCAAGCCAAACCTCAGCAAAAAATTTGGAATTTCCAATGATGATTCTCTCTGTGATTTTCCTCCTTTGAAAAACATTTCTTCCTTTTCCTCTGAAAGAACCTTTAATAGTCCCATGGGGAAAAGCAGGTGAACTCACTCACGACTCACGATACGATATTCCAACAACACCTTTTGAAGTCAGCGCGAAAGTTTTGCAAGCAAACGCGTTATTGAGTATTTTTTGAGGTGTTTGTCATTTCATCATCATCATCATATTATTATTATTCCCTTTGATTTTGATTCAAAGAAGGACTGACTGACTGAATGAAATGAGTGGGTGAAAAGGATGGAAATCTTATTTATTTTCTTTCGTGAGAAATTACACAAAAAAAGAGGAAGCGGAGTGACACAACAATTTTCCTGGACAATGCATCCTTGATTGAATACTGTCTTTTCTCCTCCTCTTCTTCTTCCCATCCATTTCCTATTCATGTTTCGGTGAAATATTGAGGAAGTCTATTGCATTTCCATTCCACCACCGCCACTGCCACCGCTACCACATTTCACTTCATTTCATGCTCTCATTTTACAATGCAGAAATCAACAAATCAAACAAGGCTTATTCAGAAGTTCCCTCTCTCTGTTGTCAATATTGTGTACATCCAGGAATGCAATTGTCGTCGCAGAGGAATATCGACATGTATTTCTTCATCTCATAATTTTGCACCCCTTTCATTTCAAATCTCAATAGTGAATGTATGCTTCCCTTCTAAATATATTTATATACACAGAGACAATGCCAAAATGCATTTCCTGCTTGTAATGATCAAGGTGACAGTGAGTGGCAATTCTCCATTTCACAATTTATTATCATATATGTATCATGCTACTTTCTCTGCGCTTGCAACTTGCACCGGTACGAGGGATCTCTAAATGAAGTTTCACGTCGCCCCGCAGGCACAGCTTATTTTAGTAAGTTGGCTCGAGCCGTCCGTGAAAACAGGAGTCCAGTCTGTTTACATTTGCATTTGCAAGTCAAATTTTCAAAAAATTCGAATCTCGCGCGCATTTCTCATGAAATCTAAACGAACCTTCACATCACTATCAGTGAATGATTATGGATAAACTTTTACCTTAATTTTTACATGGATAAATTATGTTTTTTCTTGTAAATATCCAAGGCATGAATTTATCCATCATGGATATTGTGTAAATTTTTAAATGGGCTCGAATGTTTATATTTTATCCATGTATCCATTTTTCATGTAAAAATACATGTATAAACATATCCGAAATATTTATCCATGGATAAATACATTCCCTGATCACTGATCACTATGGTATTGGTAGATGCAGTCAAAATGTTATCGAGTTACTCGCGAGCTTCCCGATTTCGAAAAGCAAGCCGAGTCCCGGATATTGTAATTGTCATTGTCATGAAGCTAAGCTTGAGCCATTACTTTCTCTGTTTAATTTATAATGCAATAGAAGCCCTAAATGAAGTTCCCCTTCTCGTTACATTTTCTAAGCTGAAAATCACGGACGCGACGGTGCGGTAGTCACATGTAATGCTAATTGACTTGTGATTTCACTTGATTATAGACAGACAGAAGAGGAACAAAAGAGATTTTATTTTCATTCCACCAGACTACATATTTACCAGACTCGCTCTTTGACAAAGGACAATGCAATAATGCAATGCCAATGACTATGACTATGGTCAAGCAGCAAGCAGCTCATTTAGGAAACTTTTTCCATATCGTTAGCACAAGTAGAGGAGACGGGGACAAGAATTAGAACTCATTCCATTCCACCGAGCCGGAGCCGGACCTACAAATCAGAAACAGTTCTTGCCATTCTTTTCCCCTTAATATTTTTCAAGTAAATATAGTACATGATACAAAGACAGTAGATGCATGTATGTATGTAGCTCCTACAAAATAAAAGTTCCATTTTCGCATTACAAGTTACAACGAGAACGAGACCGAGACACCAAGAAGACGAGGGGACAGTAATGATGTGGAATTCCTAATTGCTTGCATGACACACAATGGTCGTCATTAGGCACGGAGAAAACGACCACCAAATCATCACATCACATCATCACATCACCCAGTCGCAATCTCGCAGCCAGAAAGAAAAAAAAACGAATTTTCCTGCAACCTATTCTATTCATTCATTCACTTCTTTCTTTTTTCCTCCTTCTTTCACCCCAGAAAAAGAAATGACTTCTCCAACTCCAACTCTTATTCTTGCAAAGTCAATTTGCCATTAGACATGGTAAAAAAGGAAACGACCATTAAATAAGTAGAAAAAACGGATGAAGAAGAAAAAAAATCTTTTTTCCTATCCACAGGTTGCCAAAACTATTTTCCCTTCGACAATAACGACGAGGATGGATATTTTTTTCTGGGAAAAAAGAAATCCGTGTAATTACCCAACTTTTTTCTACAGTTCTTCAAAAGGTGAACGAAAAAAAAATTGTTTGTTGTGGCCTGGCCATGGCTTGGCTTGGCTTTGTGTTCCCCCCTGCTGACTTGGAACGTAACAAGCTCATTTCACTCTCGGAAGATGTTCGGAACACTCTTCATGTTCAGTCAGAAGATGATACGAAAATAGGTACAAGGCGAAATGACTTTGAAGGAGAGGACAATGACGACAACAACTGATTGTCATCGTCATCATCGTTTTTTCCCTTCTTTGAAAGAAAATAACGGTAATAATTAGCCGAGCAAAATGCAACTGTTAATTAAATCGACGCACACAGACAGACACAGGAAGATAATAATAGGATGTCTGCTGGTGGCTGGTAGCTAGGGTTCTACTCATTTCTCTTTAGAATGGCCATGACTGGAAATGGCAAATTCGAAAACTGAAATATTTTCCCGACATTCATTTTGAAATAAAAAAAATTGAGAATTTATTGCTACTGTTGCCAATGCAAGCCTTAGCCATCCAAAGATAGAATTGGCTCGATACAGACAAAACATTTGATTAATTTTCAAATTTTGAAGTTACGGCCAACGCCAAACAAAGCAAATATTGGAATAACTCAGTTTGGCGAAACCTTTACATTAAGACTGAGTTAAACGGATGATTTTAGACAGGCAGTGATAATAATTTTATTTTGGTAATTTTGTCCTTCAATGTCATTTTAAGAATTTATTTATTTTTTGCCAATCTAAGATGTTGCCTTCTGAAGGTGGAAAGGTTCCAGTTCCGCCGACGACTACTCTCATATTATTACCATTAAGAATGACTATGTATTGGGATTGGGATTGATTTGATAATAGCAGTGAGTGATTTCAATGAAACGTCATCCATCGATTCTTCTACCTCGCACATGTGCCATGTCGATGTCGTGCCACGCATCTTCTTAAGTCTTACGCAATCGCTTATATAACACAACAACTCATTCCCTTATGCAATACCTAATACTTTCACAACTTCCTGGAATGGAATCACAGAGGGAGAATCTAATTAAATTTAGAATTCGTAATCGAAATTGAATATATATACATATATATATATTTATGTGGGAAAAGAAAATTAAGAAGGAATTATGGCGTAAGCTTCTTACAATTTTTTCCCTGAAATAAATAGGTGGGGACTGGCTGGGGAGACGAAGATTTTGCATTTTAAGAAGTACATACATGCATACATACATAGATGATGATGATTTGCATTTGGAAAAGTCTCCCTACAAAACTAAAGCTTTACAAGTAAGCTTTTATGCTCTCGATCTCGATACATTACGTTTTACATTTCTAATTTCTTAAAAGATGAGACGAGAGAGGGGAAAATTAGAAAAAAAGTCTGATGAATGAATGAATGGATAGAGCTGATCTGCATTTTTTTCTCGGGTTGCTCCATTTCGTTCGTCCGCGGAGGAAAGGAATGAGTAAATGTCATCCTATTTTTTCGAAAAGTACATGGCACACATATCTTGGGAGAAATAATTTCCCGAATTTCTGTAAATATTTTAGAGATCGGCGAGCTCTGCAAAACTGACCGTTTAGAATTGTTTATATCTCGCAAATTGCGCGCGCTAAAACACTCCCAAGCTCTTATCTAAAACAATGAAAAAACCATTGAGGCCCTTGGGCCTCCGTTTTAAAATGCATGGTATAGCCCGCCCTTAAACGCGCTCCAGCGCGCGCATATTGCGAGTTTTGAAAAAAAATTCTAAGAACGAGATCTGTAGAACTCGCCAAGTTCTATGACATAAATAAAAAACATGGAATTTTTTTTGAAATTTTAATTTGAAAAAATTTCTCCCATATCAAGTGTGCCATATACATTTCAGGCCTCATCTGTGTATGTACCTAGCATGCACGAGGACTTGAGGATGGGCAGAATATCTTTATAATGATGAAATGTATAATATGAAATTAGTTGTCGGTTGTCGCTCAACTCCTGACTCACTTTCAATTTCTCACAGGCACCACACCAAAAAAGTTATACTGCTTCTTTCTTTGCGGGCCTCTCACTTGTTCTTGTTATTTCCTTCCTCTCATTCTCTCTCCCTGCTTTAGAGACATACAAACGCTCTCGCTCTTTTACACTCTTTAACTCTATCTGTGGAAAATAGAAAATGAAGAGCAATGAGAATGAGATGAACGATGATGGAGGAAGAAAACGCTCAACTCTCCTCACTCCTTCCTCTTTTTTTGCTCATTTTCTTTTTCTCGGAGGAGAGAAAACGCAACCATTTCTCCGGAATAATTTAAGCTGAGCTGGCTCAGGGAGTTCAGGTGTATAAAGCGGATTTCAAGTTTTTAAGCCTTTTTCACTCTTCCAATTCCAACCAACCCTTTCCTTCCTCCTCTTCCTCGAAAACTACAATTTTCTCTTTTTCCATTCCATGAACTACCATTCCAAGTAAAAAAAGACTCCCGCTTTCTCTCTCTCAGTCTGACTGAAAATGGAAATTTTTTTTTCTTCATCTTCCTTTTTTCCATTTTAAATGGTCCCAGTTCACGTTTCTTCCCTTCAATTTCCACCTTTTCGTATTCCGCCTACATCTCATCACAAAAGAAAAAAGAGAATCTGCCACCTTTTCTCTCTCTTTCTCTCTCTTTGACGACATCGACACGACACAATATTAAGGGGGCATGGCACAGGCACACACACACGCTCAAACACAACAACAGAGAGAAAAAATATATACCAAAAAAGAGACAAGGGAAATAGTAATATGATGTGCTTGGCTTCACTTTGGCTTGGTTAGGTTGCCCACCGAAAAAAAAGCTCTTCAATGCAAATAGAAAAAAATATAAGAGAAGAAGACGACGACGATTAACAAAGCTCAAACCAACAGCCTACAACATTTTACCTACTACGTGGCTCCTTTCAAATTAGAAATTTTTTTTCGTCTCCTTCCCCACGTTCCACCTATTTTCCTTGATTTCAAGCTTTGAAGCAAATACAAACAGAAGCAGAAGAGGATGTATAGAGAAAAAGAGAGAAAGAAGAGAAAAGTCATTTATAATGTTACCTTCATCTCCCGCTCGACATCGACATCTCCTCACACTCATTTCAATGATGATGACTTCGAGGAATAATAAAAAAAGGTGGAATATATATATTTTTTCTCTCTGGAGGGAATCAATGAGTCAAGTCAAGTCAAGTCACAGACTGGAGCCATATATTCCATTTCCCTCACAATTCATTCCACTTTCACTTTTTTCCTCTTTCATGTCTGCCTGCCACTGACATCTCTCCCGAACATAAATAAATCCTCAGGACTGATTTCACCAGTCGAGTCAGTCGTTTCCTCCATTTCTAAATTGTGTAAAGCCCCCTTTTCATTTAAACGTGGTTGATTTCCAATTAGCTCCAACTAATTTGTCAAAGCAGGAACCTATAACGATGACGATGACTCTCATTCTCATCAATCCCTTCTTCCTCTTCCTTCGGGAAAACAACTTTCTCCTTATTTTAAAAAACTCATTTGTATTTTTTTCTTTAAAAAAAATGAACAAACTCTGCTTTGCTTTTCCTTCGCTTTCTCATTTTTTCCTTTTTTTGCCAAAAAAAATATTATAGGAAACAGATAAACTTCTGAGAATAGTTCTTCATTTTTATTATAAAATTTTTCCATCAAGGTTTTATATTTTCAGGAGAAAGATCTTTTTCTTCTTTAAAAGTGCATCATTCAAAGTTCCAGGTTTCAAGTCTAAAGTTGAGGAGAGGAGAGTAATGATGAAGAAAAGCAATAATGATACTATACTCCGTATAGATAAACACGAGGCATATTTATTTACTCCCTCCTCATCTTCATCGTCGTCTTCTCGGTGTTTCTTCTCCCTCCCTCCAAATTTTTTTTTTTTGCCAAATATATTTTTTATATCATGAAGAAAGAATTTTTTCCTCTCCTTTAAAGTTCTGCATCGTTCAACAACCCAAAACGCTTGGAACTTTAAGAAGAAAAAAAACTGTAAAAGGCGGAAGAAGAAGGAAGGAAAAAAAAGAAAAACAGTAGCTATTTTTTTTGTGTAAGCTGCCAAGCCAATGCCACCATCACCATCACCATCATAGTAGCTAGCTATCATGCTGATATATATACATTTTTTTCCTCCCTCCCTCCCCTTTCACATTTTTTACTGGATGGATTCTTTTTTCTCCATTTTACTTGTTTCTTTTTTTCTCCGCTCGCATCCTTCTTTTTTTTCTTCTAAACTTTTTAATGAGCCTTTTTCCACTGATTTTCTCTCCACAAAAGGAGGGTGATTTTCGGGAGAAAAGAAGGAAAAGAATATAAAGAAAGGAAAGGAATGCATTAAAAAAAGGAGGAAAACCCAGTTGGTTTAGCGGTGGTGGTGGTGGTGGTGGTAGTGATAGTGGTGCATTGCATGGTGGGCTGGTTTTGAATTCTGGATCTATTCTGGACTTTTTTTTTCTTTAGCCTTCTTATTTCCTTTTTTCTTATTGTACCACCACCACCACCGTTTGTTTACTCGAGTGACTCTGCATTATTATCGTGCTGGTATAGGGCACTGCTGCACTGGAGACTGGAGTCAACTCCACTCACTCACTCAATGGAAAACTAATTCTTGTCAAGAATGTAATGTAATAGAAAGGAGATTTTTTAAACTTGCAGTGAAAGCGAAGAAAATGAAAATGAACAAAGGAGATACGTGGATTAGCCCATCATTTTTTGAAATTTTGAAATTTTTGAAAATTTGATGTTTTAAGCACTTGCATTTATGCAACTTTCACCGTAGTAAAATATCAACTTAAAGATATTTTTATTTTCAAGCATTTTATTTTCTACAACTTTCCCCGAAATAAATATTCAATTTCTGATTTTACGGCTCGTAAGCATAGTAAAGAGCATTTTAAATTGTGAAATATTTTCCTTGTGAAGATGAAGTCTGTTGCCTTGAAAAATGACTGCGTTTGATTTTCCGGAAAGCACCTTTTCCGACAATAATGAAGCTCGATAAAGTAGCTTTGAATTACGCTGTAAATCATTGAAATGCAACTTTTAATTCATCCCTTTCCTCTTTCTTTCTGTATGTGAGTGCAACAAAATGACGTGAAAATCGTGAGGCAAATATACTCCTCCAAATAAATTCCCAAACGCCCCATAACTTCCTCCTCTGAATCCAACATCTAACTATTGTAAAGAGAAAGCATAAGTATAGGTTTTCTTAAGCATTTTAAGATCGAGCTTCGAGAATAACCTGTCTCCTCCAAACAATAAAAATGGACAGATAAGAAACATTTATCAGAGAGCAAAGTATTTTCTCGCCATGTCTGTTGCACCATGCGTTCCCTCCGGAGGAAGAGCGTGGTAGGCCACATGCACCCATGCATTTCTCCATTTTCTACCCTCGAAAATATTTTCCAAAAGGAGAGAAATCTGTTTTGTGTCAGGCAAAAAAGAAATGAATAGGAATGAAAGGGAAAATAGGACCAATTTTCCACCTATTCCACTTTCCTCTCCTAAATCTAAGTTTCACATGATGATCTCCAAAATATATTCTATATTTTTTACCTTTCCAAGAGAGACACAATGTGCTGCTGCTGCTGATATGTACTTTTTGAAAAGGTATGGCATGGCAAAATTCTGTGATGATTAGGGGTCGCCAAAGGAAGCTTCATGAAGCCTGACAGGTATAGCTTATTTTAACGAGTAGGTATCCTCGAGCCGTCCTTGAGTACGAGTACTCGGCTCTATTTAAATTTGTCAGTTAAAATTTAAAAATTCGATTCTCGCGCGCTTTCGCGCCAAACTTGAATAAAACGTCAAATCACTATGGTAGATGTAGTTCAAATGTAATTGAGTTACTCGCGTGCTTCCTGGTTTCGAAAGCTAAGCCTAGTCAAGGGTAGTTTGCTCGAACCGTTCGTTAGCCCTCGCGTCTGTTAACATTTGCACGTCGAAATTTATAAATTTGAATTTCGCGCGCACTCTCCGCAAACGTTAACGAAATGTCAAATCACTATGGTAGATGCAGTTAAAATGTTATTGAGTTACTCGCGAGCTTCCCGATTTCGAAAGGCAAACCAAGTCCCGGGGAGTGAGTGTGTCATTTCATGAGGCCCGTATTGCTACCCCTAGTGCTGCGTTGATCATCAACCTTAGCGCATTACACAGCCGTCCCCTACTTCTCGGTTTCCCCTGCTCATCCAAATACATTCATCCATCCAGGAATAAGTAATTTGCATTGGAACATGAATCCAAAGGAAAACCGACAATTTCCTTTGGCATCCTCGTCATCATCATCATCATCATCATCGTCGTCGTCGTTTTCTTTCTCTCGAGATGAGGTTGAGGATGAGATGCACTCATGCCTGGCTTGGATTTGGCTTCTCATTCTCATACAATCTTCCCTTCTCCATTCTATCTACTTTATTCCTACAATCCACTCCAATCCAATCCAATCCACTCATTTATTTTCTCCTTGTGAACGAGTGTGTGGCAATTTAGGCTCATATTTAATCTCATATAAAATGTACATGATTTAAAGAATGAAGGAATAAAGAATGGTGGCAGATTGTGCTCGTATGTATGCATTTCTATCTGTACTGTACATATGACGACGACGGTGGATGACGCGCGTCGAGTCGATGTGGCAAAAAAACCAAAATGTAGAAAGTAGAAAGGTGGCAGCGGTGGCACTGCCACACTCCTCTTCTCTCACACATTTTTCTTCCTCCTCTCTCCCTCCTTCCCCAGGAAAAACCACATTAATATTTGATTTGTAATTCTTCTTGTTTTCCCAGAGCAGGATATAGATAGATAGAGACCAAAGAAATGAAGACAAAAAAATAGAGGAACAAAGATGAATTCACAATTTCAAATAATTTTTCAGCAGGATTGCAGGAGTAGTAGCAGCGTAGTAACATATGTGTAGTGTGATGATATGATATGATAGCAGGAGTGAAGTTCGGAGTCCTGTTGTGATTGTGCCATCTTCTTCCACTTTCACCCTCCTTTTCTCTCTCTCTGGAGCAGAGAAACAAGAGGGATCTATAGATGTATCTGTAGTACATACATAGGTTGAGCTGCCATTACAAAGATTGTGGAAGATGACGAACTACTTTTTTTCATCTTCAACCCTCCACCTCATCTCATTCTCATTCTCATACTCATATCCCATTCCCCTCCTTTTTCCTCCTGTTAAGAAGACCCAGAATGATATGATATCTCATTTTGTTTTCTTCCGAGAAAAGAAATTTCTTCCCATATTTAGCTTAAGGGGGGCTGTCCATAAAATACGTAGCAAGTTACAGGACCCCCTCTTCCTGAAACTGCTACAGGGCCAGGGTAGGGACGTTTAGATTTATAAGATAAGCAAGCCCAAGACCAGATACCCACTCCCTCCCCCTTTGCGTTACGTATTTTGTGGACGAACCCTAAACAGGAGGAGAAAAGCTTTTTTTACTTTTCTCAATCTGATTTTCATTTCATCTCACTGGAGCTGGATGGAGCAGGAACAGATGACGAAATAAAAGAGGATGATGATTACAACAAAGTTGAGGAGGATGAGTAGGACGAAGAAGAAGACGATTGTGATTGTGATATTTTTAGAAGGCTTCTTCTTCTCGCCAATGAAGAAGAAAGGGAAGGTGAGTGAGCAACCAGAAAAAAAAATCCCTAATAGGCTACTTGTAAGCTGTAAAGGTGTTGGAATGGAACAAGAAGAAGAAAAAAAGAAATCTTCATCATTTTCTACTTGCACACTCTCTGCTCTCCTCTCTCTCTCTAACTCGGAAAAATCTCAAGAGAAAGCAAAGGCAAAGCCAAGCCGGGAAAAGAGTAGTTAGCCCCATCCCATTATTTATTTATAAGGTAAAACGTGTGCTGTAAGCATCAGTAGTAACGTACTTAGATCTCACGCGCCGTGTCTATTCATGTGTTCATGTTCAGTTCATGGCCTGGCCCTGAGCTGAGCTGGGAATCGGAAAATCCCCTCTTGTTGCCCCGTGTGGAATATAAAAAAAGTAATAGAGGGAAAGATAGATAAGTAAAGAAGATACATACATGAAATGAATGAAGTTCTTCTTCTTCATCCTTTTCTCCAGTAGCAAAAAGGAGAAAATCGGATAACAAGGGAATCATGTCAGGTGACAACAATGTAATGCAATCAATGTTTCGCACTATCTATGTATGTGAAAAGGGAAAAGTGAAAGCGAAAGGGAAAACCATATGCTCAATAAACCATATAAATGATTCTAATGCTTACAGCTTATTTTCACCTACACTGCTTCTAGATTCCAGGACTTTGCTAAAAGTCGATGCTTAAAAGTATTTTGTCAGATTCAAAAAAAATTGTAGTGGAAGTGGAGGTGGAGAAAGTAAAGACTAATTCATAAAAATTTCCTCAAAATACTTTTAGGTTCACCTTCGCTCCTTAAATCCATTTAAGATTTCAGAACTTTAATTTGCTTTCACTATTTTTGAAATGCAGTGAAGTCGGAGAAAGCAGAGGCTCATTAAGTATTTCGTGTGAATACAAATATTCCCTGGACAATATTTTTCTAGTGTCCACCTACGCTCCTCAAGTGTGTCGTCTACCCACCTACGCTTTTCCTTCCTTGAAGTAATCTTCACCATCGACTTCTGAATATTTATTACTTTTGACACGAGTAAAAAAACATTTCCTCCATTCCATGAATCACTGTAAATTCTTTGAAATTAAGATTTGAAATTGATCCAAGCTGTCTCATAGTCAGTTTCAGTTTCCAATAAAATTTCAGGATCTTTGACCATGACAATATGATGATGATGATGGTGGGAAGAAGGGCAAGGAATTTCTTTTTTTTTATTTCAGCTGTCCGGCAGAAATTGACCGGGGGTGGCTGTGGCAGTGATTGTGGCTCCTTTTTTGCTTTATGGAGTACGGAGGGGAAATGTCTTTCTTGTGGCTTTTTTTTCCTTTCTAGAAAGCAACAACGGCAACATGCCATTTTGATCACCGAGAAAACATGATGTAATGACATGACATGCTGCTGCTTTCATTGCTTCCACTGCTGTGCTGGCCACATGAAAGGAAAGTGCAACTAAAGTTGCAACTTGGAGCATTTTGCATCTGTTAAAAAAAAGTTTGAACATTGTAGCACTTTAAAATGAATGGGGTTGGTTGAGTGACTGACTACCTAAAAGTATTGAATGGGAAAAGACATTCCTGGTTGATGCATTGCATTAGATATATTGTGTTGTATGTTCCCCTCTTTTTTTAAATTATGAGACTTCCCTGAAATAAATAGCAAAAGGAAAAGGAATATATATAGCTATCGCTTGCACTGATACGCGATGCACCACACCACCACTCAACATAATTTTTTAAATAGGAAGAGAGAAAGAAAAGAGATAAATAGAAAGAAATCCATCAGAATTCCATTCTGAGCAGAGCACAACACACAAATTTTTCAGTGATTCCATCCATTCAATGAAAACCCATCACTATCATGATCATCATCATCCAGAAATGGTTTCTCTGAACTATAGGGTTCGCAAAATGAGTCTTCACGACGATCCATGCGTATAGCATAGGTATTTTAGCGAGTTTCCTCGAGCCTTCTAACCGTGGGTACTGGGTTCTTTTTACATTTGCACGTCAAAATTTCAAAAAAATTTGAATCTCGCGCGCTTTCTCGTCAAACTTGAATGCAACGTCGAAACACTATGGTAGATGCAATCAAAATGTGATTGAGTTGCTCGCGAGCTTCCCGATTTCGAAATGCACTTGTACTGCCATGATCATGAGGCTGTCATGTATGTACGTCAAAATTTAAAAATTTGAATCTCGCGCGCTTTCTAGTCAAACTTGAATGATACATCAGATCACTATGGTAGATGCAGTCAAAATGCTATTGAGCTACTCACGAGCTTCCCGATTTCAAAAACCAAACCGATTTTTGGGATGTTGATGCATGTCGTCATGAGGCTACACCCGTATTGCAACCCCTACTTCCACAAGCTTGGTACTTGCCAGCATGCATTTGAACTAAACACTGAAAACATTTTTTCGGGGCTGTTGATGACGCCACTTTCCTTTTTAGAGGAATCCCATCGCTTTCCCAGCAACAAACGGAGACCAAACGGTGAGTTGTAGATTGTAAAAGATGATGATGGCGATGATGATGATGATTACATTGGTGATTCATAAAATTCAATTTCTCCGCAACTATCTCCAAAAGGTAGTTCGCTGCAATAGCGATTGCGATGATGATGGCAATGATGCATCACTGCCAACCAACATCCAACCATCCAACATGAACAACAAAAATATTTTTTACGAGGCATGCCATGCCATGCAATAGTGCAACTTCACTTTTCTTATCGTCTCCTCTCCTCTCTCCACACAATAACAAAAAGTGATGGCGATATACCATAGTAGTGGCATAATAATAAAGAATGAATGAATGAAAAAGATGCATTTTTTTTGTCATGGGTCCCACTATCTTCATCTCTCATTTTTAGGAGGAAAAAAGCCATTGTATTACTACTTACTCCATTGCTACTGTTATATTTTTCAATGGGAATAAAAAAAATATATTTTAAAAACATTCCTCTTTTCCTTCGGGCTCAGCTCCCGGCTTTCGGCTCTTGATGGGTGTTGATTGATGAGCCATTATGATTATTGAAGTGGCGCAGTTCTTCTGCTGTAAAAAAGGGAAGGAGAGAAAAAAAATATATTTAAAGATAAAAAAATATTATGAACTGACTTTACTTAGGTAGCTTCTGTATTTTTTTCTCCAGGACAAGGTAAGCTATAGCATAGCTAAAATAGCTTATTTCATTCGAGATTTTTTTTATTCAGAATTTATCAAGCCCTAATGCTAAAAGTGTTTGTGAATGTGAAATAGAATTAACTTCAAAATCCAATCCAACCTTAGAGAAAAAACCCAGTTCATTAAATGCTTTATCACTTTCACAAAAATTAGAGATGACGTATCGTATGAATTTAATGTAGAGTTGATATATACGGAAAGGGAAAGAGCTGTAGACTTGCTAAAATAAATACGAGATAAAAAAAAAGTTTTGCACTTTGCACGCTATGCAATACCTATTCTATTTCATATGTACCTATGTAGGTAGGAAAAAAATGCAGATTTTCCGCCATGCAAAATTCTAGTCAGCACACTCACAAAAAAATTACACGAGCTTGTTCTCTGAATTGAATTGATCAAGATATAGAGAACTTTCGAGCTCGTGCTTCGTGTGGCAACTTCAAGAGGGAATGAAAAAAAACCTCAGTCGTCAGAGGTTAAAGTAGAAGCCGGAGAAGTAGAAATCATTGTTTAACTTGAGGAAAGGGAAGAGGAGGAAAAAAATTAGTTTTCGCGAAAAATATAATGTTGGGCCAGGATCAGTCCAGACCAGACCAGGTACATACATAAATTGGATTGAATTTAGATTTGGCTTGTATATTTTCGCAATCGCAATTCTTTTCCCCCTCATAGGTAATATTCGTATTTTCTCATTTTCTGAGTGGAGGTGGTTGGTGTAGTCATAATAGTCATAGTCATGAAAAAAAAATCTAATAAAAAAGAAAAGTGAAATGTTTTTGCGAAGACAAAAAAAATTAATCCATATTATTATGGTGATTATACTCCTGTATTTATTACATTTATTTTATAAAATGGCGAGGGAATGAGTTAATCTAGTCCCAACCACTACCACCACCACCTCCACCACGACCTCATTCTCAGGCTTGCTCATTGTTCCTCCACATCCACCTCTAAAAAAATTAAGGAATGAAAATGAAATGAATAAAGTGTTCGACAATGTCTCCAGTGCTCGTTGGTTCGTTCCAGGTAATTTTCCGGATAAAAATCTGACAATGACATCAACATCAACAATCGTCTAACTAAAATGGAGTTTACATAACACTCCCTTGGCTTAATATAATGCAATGCCTTTTCACTTTTACTTGACCTGCCATTGCCATGACTTTCCAGAAGGAGGAAAAAAAATTTACTCCTCTGCTTCCTCCATGCAAATGCAATGCACGCGATCACCGAATCATGATGAACTAACATTTTACGCTAGGATTACGACGATTAAAATACTATTTGGCTGCCTTGCTTCGGCTTGCATGCATTTCCCTTTCCTTTTTGGTACCTAACATGCAGCGAGAAAATTGTTAAGGTACATATCTTTATTGCCGCAAACTTTATTATAAAAAATGTATGAAATAATGGGTGAATATTTTTTTTCTTCAAGTAGTTTACTTAATTGAGTGGAGAAAAAAAAATTTCTAAAATAGTGAATTTTTTTTTGCCCTGGTCAAATTAAATAGGTAAAAACGGAAACCGTTTTGGTGACTCTAATTACACTTTTTTATGTCATTTGGTGCTGGTGAGATGTGAGATGGAGAGAATGATGAAGAATGATTTTTTTCTTTGAGGAGATTTTTTATTTTTTATTAATGATATTAATATGAAAGTGTGATAAAAAAAATCATAATATTTATGGTATTCCTATTGTGGCTGTGTAGTGATGGTGGTGGTGAGACATTTGAAATGTATGTGCATTTGCATGGTATATATAAATTGGTGAAAGGAATTAAAATGTATTTTTCAGAGGGTTCACAGAGCTTTACTTTTTCTGCTTTGAATTGGTTCATATATAGCCGGTTTAACCGTGAAGCTAGCCGGGTGCCTGTCAGGCTGACTCTGTTGCGTTTCCTGTGTTGAAAGAAACACGGCATGATGCCATGCCAATAGCGTACTTTATTAACCCTTTCCTCTTTCGGGGTTTTTAAGGAGAAAAGAAAGGGTTCTATTGAGTTTGAATTTTTCTGTCTGTCGGTGGACTTGATATGTACATACATTACATATCTTGCGACATGAACAAGATATTGGGCAATGTTGATTACTATGATTACAGATATTTTTTGGAGACGAGAATGCTGATTTGTAGACGAATGACCAAATCGATCCAACTACGTATGAAGCTGTCAAAGATTTTCCCAAACAACTACTAATAAAATTGCAAAGAGTTGACTGATCAAATCGCAATTAGGTATTCCTGATAGGAACAAGATGGTAAGTTTAATATTTTTAACTGATAACATATATTTAGCTGAAATTTATAAATTTAGCAGTAGCAACAGTGACAAATGTAAAAAGAAATGACAACACAGTAGCAGTGGAAAAAATGCAGCGGTAGTAGCAAGCATTAAAAAACTGATGGTTCTGCTGCTGAGGTCGTGTCTTCATGGAGCTCGTGATAAAATTGTCGTAAAAAGTTCAATTAAGTTCTGATAGTGTTGAAAATTATATCATTCTATAGAGTTAAGTCTGTCGATAGATTAATTTTACTAATTATGAAAGTGTTATGAATAATATATTATAATTCAAAAATAAATTCTAATAAAGATATATTATGCTATTTTGGCAAAAATATTAAATTGATGTCTATTAAATTGATGAATTTAGGATGTACCCAGGGATCGTCCATTTAGTACGTCACGCAAAAAAAACAATTTTCAGACCCCCCTCCCCTCATGTCACTCATTTGCATACGCTCTGCCATTTACCAATGCATGGCGTGTCACGCTCCTCCTTTGCCCCTCCCTTCCCCTCCGGCTGTGACATACTAAATGGACGACCCTTTATGTTTAATTATGTATTGTAAATGAATAAAACACAAAAAGCCATATACATGAGCACGCGATATAAAAATGATGATTGAAGCAGTAACCAGCATTCGGTGAATATTCTAATGAAGAGCTCTTAGTAAAATGCGATGCTTAAAAATTCTTTTGACGTTGTAGTCTAATCACAATCTGATTTTATTCAACAAAATATACTTTACGCATTACGCAACACAGTACCCCCCATCAACAACCAAACTATCCCCATGAACCATCCTAACACCATCACTCCAAAGCAGAAACAAAACAGCGTTCACGACATCAGCCTTCTCCACCGTCCGGTTCAGTGGTGTCCGGACCATCAGTTTATCCTTCAAAGCCTGGCCTGCAGCCCCAACCCAAGCACGGGTCAAGTCAGTACCCATCACTATCCCTGGGTTCACTGAATTGACTCGGATGTTGTGTGGGCCTTAAAGAGAAAAAATAAATGCATAATACACTTCCATTAAAATCCCCAATTAATATATTCAAATTGTATTATATTTATATTTTATATTACCCAACTCCAACGCCATCGACTTGGTCAGCATGTCCACCCCAGCTTTACTCAGATTATAACCCAAACTAACCCGAGTAGGGAACTTACTCGCCAACGAACTGATATTCACGATCGAGCAAAACTCATCTTTAGGTCCATTTTCAATCCACCTCTGAGCCACCACCTGCGAGACATTAACAATCGCTCGGACATTAACAGCAATGATCTTGTCAAGTGAATCCTCTTCCAAATGGAGCAACGTTCCTTGACTCCCAATCCCTGCATTATTCACAAGGCAGTGAACTACTGGAGGCAACGTGGATTCCAGCTTTGACCTCGTGTCGTCCCAGTTGGAGAGGTCGGCTTTGATTGGCATTATATTCAGGTGAAGTGAGGAATTTAGATTGTCCAAAGCAACTTCATTTAGGTCAACCACGTACACCTTGTTCAGTGGAGCTAGCAATTTAACCAACTCCAAACCTATTCCTGACGCGCCTCCAGTTACCACAACTGTTTTGTTTTTGATTTGGATCGTGTCCATGATTGGTTTTTTTAAAATTCTGAATTGATTCGATGCTCAGCCATCAAATGAATCGAATGAAGTAAAAAATGATGCATTTAATCAATCGAGCCCTTATCAATATCATACTTATCAAACTACTCGATTTATCATGACATGACAATGATAAGCATATATGTATATGAACTAATAACCTTAAAGGTAAATTGTAAATCGACTTATAAATAGAAAATGACAGTATTACACCAATTTACCGAAACTTCTGCATCTATCATATCAGCTGGAAATTCGAATTTAGCTCCGTGTTCTATAAAATTCTGGTTCTCACGAAGTTGCTGCAGTACAATTTTTCCTTTATCCAATCCAATCCACCTTTACAATTACAGTTCGTTCAGTCTTGGTTCTTGGTCCGATTCTCAAATTCTTTTTTTGAAGTTGCGGAGAATGGAGTAAAACAATGACGAATGTATTTTCATTTTCACTCTCTCTGTCTCTCTCATTCTCACTCCGGCTCTTTCAAAAAAAAAACTAATGGTTCAAAGTGGTAGTGGCAGTGGTGGTGATGTGATGAAAAAAAAATGGAATAAAAAGCCATCTGTTTTTTCAGTCCTTTTGCACCGGAGAAAAATATATAAATTAATGCAGCGAGTGTAATGATAAATCAGCACGAGCTCTTTATCTATTTCCGTTCTCTACCATTTAAAAAATACCACGATAATGATCAAAAACTTTGAAAAAAAATACAGTACAGCTCTAGGCTCTACTTAGCTTCGTTGTTGGTGACTGACTTGACTAAATAGGTGATTATTACGGGAAATTGGGGTAATGTAAGCAGGCACTATATAGTCTGGAGTGTGGACTAGACTAAATGCACAGGAGCTCCGGAGTAGGAGTCGGAGTCAAGGCCGAAAATCTAATTTACACTTTTTGACACTCCTAATTAATATTGATGGGGTTGGAATAGTGTCCCTCCTGTGATGTTGATAGTGCATGCTCACGCTTCATTTTTTTTGTTTTTGTTCTTCCGTTTCCAGTTCCAGGATATTTTTATTTTTGTTGAGCCAGCAAATATTATTATGCATCGGTAAATATAAGTAACTGATGTGATGAATAGAAGTAATTTCCAATCACATTAAGTACCTACTACCTACCTACCATTATTGCGCAGCGGGAGAAAGCAGCGCGTAGCCTATTTACATAGGTTGAATTGAGTAAATGCAAAATGGCATTATGATGATAATAGCATTAAAAAAAGAACTGACTTCCATCGGATCAAATTTCCGTGCTTTACTCTGGCTTCCACAATAAATATGCATTTCCAACTCTTCTTCTCTTTGAGAATGACAATGAGCATTATAATGTGTTTGCACTGGTGGAAACTACTCTTTACTTAATTTCCTTTTTCATGACCTGGATTAGATTTTGGATTGGGCTTGTTTGGATTACTTGAATTTGAATTTTAGGCATTATTACTTTGGCTAATTTTCAGGAAAAAAGGACATGATGAGATTGATACTGCTGTAATATTTAATGGTGCGAGTATCATCATTATCATTAGGATAAAAAAAATTTTTCCCGGACAGAATGTTCAGAATGAATTTTCACCATTTTACTCCTGTAGGGTAGGGTTAAGGGTGAAAAAAATTAGAGTTCCACTTTGAATTGAATGATTTTTAATGTCATCGTAATTTCTAAAATGTGCCCTACATACATATGTACATGTACACTTATGCATGGTCCGTGGTTCGCTTGTGCGATTTCTGCGTGTACAGTGTACACATGAGCGACTCCTCAAGAAGGATTCCGCTGATTCATTATTTATTCCCATTAGATATAAAATATGTTTAAATATATAGGTATTGGTGGTTGTAAGCAGAAGCCATAAGCAGCTTTTCGGGAAAAGGGTCATTCTTTTTTTTTCAAGGGAAATCCTAGAGATCTTTTTACGGAAGGAGAAAAAAATACATCCCGAATGGCGATGAGATGACAATTAATGTGCATTGGGTATGTACAATGTACACCCAAAATACTTTTCTAGGACAATTCCTGAAATGATCAGTTGGATGGAGAACTGACCAAGCGTAAATTTTGTGCGAATGCTAACCCTAACCCTAACCATATGCGAGGAATTACGAGGATCACGATACGATGACTAGCAGAATTATCCTCCGGGATAAAGATCCTAAAAGTAAAAAAGAAGTACATAGTAGAGTAGGGGGTAGCTCATAGAATACGTTACGCTTTATAGGACCCCTTCTGCTACAGCTACCCTCCCTCTGTAACTCTTACAGGATAATCTATGGTCATGCATTTAATATGGCTATTTTAAGCAGGGATGGCGCTGGCTAATCATAGGCGGTTGGATAATAATGGATTATCCGGATAAAGCCGGACAATATCAAAACCCAAATAGTCGGACAATATTAAAATTCCTTGAAATGTTACTCACATTTAAAAAAGGCATATCAAAGAACTATTGAAGGAAAATTAGAAAAACGAATGAAGGGTAATCGGAATATAATTATTTTATGGCCTTAAATTTAAAATAGATTAGGGCGTCGGATGATCGTGCATATGCTATACCATAATGCTTTGGCAAATTAACATAGCGTGTATCACATGTATAGGGGGCTTGTCCATAAAATACGTAACAAAAGAGGGGGAGGGGGTGTTTCGATTTGCCTATCTTGCCCATGTTAAAGTCCCTATCCTGTGACAGTTACAGGGGGAGGGAGGGGTCTGAAAAAGTGATTTTTAACGGTACGTATTTTATGGACAGCCCCTAGTATATGGGGTATAATATTGGCCAGCAATGTCCATTATTTTTCGTAAAATTCAATATTGTCCGGCTACGGACAAATAATGAATAAAAGCCGGCTAAAATCCACCTCTGATTTTAAGATTGGGAAGTCCAAGAAGACCCCCCTCTCCCTCAATCCAGAGCGTTACGTATTCTATGAACAGCCCCGAGGTACTTTTATGTTGCATTTTTTTGTTTTGCGTGTCCCCATATAAATACAACGAATCAATATGATCTGGTCTAGTCTGGTTCCAATTCCATTCTGTCTGGTTTGGTTTTGGCTAGATTAGGCATCACATATTATGTATTTCTCGTCGAGTTTTTTTTCTAGAGGGACATGAAAATGATGATGACTGGTAATGAGGAGGTGTTGAGGACGCAATTAGTGAGCGAAAAATCTTTTTTTTCAGTGTCATTCTCCCCGTGAAGGGCCCACTCTGTCATTTCCGCGTGGATGGATTGGCTTGGCTTGGCTTGAGTTGGCAGAAAAAAATATATTGTATGGAACTTATGAATGGAATGACCGGCTACAAATGTACAATGTCGCGGGAAGAAGGGTAGCTATTCATCCGTGAATTAACACTTTTCAAGTGTTAACACCTCTCCTGCCATCCATAATATCCCATACCTACTTTTTTTCAGACACAGTCGGTCACCGTCACCAATATGGAATGAAATGAATGAATAATGCATTCAATCCAATCTAATCTACATTTAGGGTTTCATGTTATGTATGATGTATGTCATGTCATTCAATTCAATCATCATCATCTCGGCATAAATATTATTGTTGCACCACTACTAATATTACCACTCCACTCACCAACATATTTTTTCTAACACTACCCAACAATCAAAATGAAACAAAGGAAGGAAGAGGAAGAAAAAAAAGCTTTTTTTGGTATTACATAATAAGTATTATAAGTAGCATGCTGTGAATGTGAATTAAATAAGGCTTCTGTTTCCATCCCAGTTCCATTTTCCAGTTGTCGCCTTCCAGCATCGCACCGGTTCGGTTTTTTTACAAGTGCTCTCCTGCTTCTACAGAAGTAGGAACTACCCTCCTTATTATATGACATGCTTTAAGTTTTAAGGGACGACGACGACGGCGACAGCCACTTTTGAAAAGAAGTGGAGCTAAGAGGTGACATGACGGTGACGCAATGGACAAAATAAAATACATAAATGTAATCGTTTAAAGAAGTTTATTCTTGAATGCAGTGGAAGTACTGCTGAGTCATGTTCTAAAATTATTACGTCTGCAGAAGGTATACTTTCCTGCAGAACCATGAAAGAAAAAATTAATGTTGAATTTTCATTTTTAATGTACCAAAAATGTATACACACGACGCACATCTTATTGACACTTTCCCATTTATTTCGTCAAACTACATAATAATGTTTACTTTGAAGTATTTTTCCGGTTGGGGTAGTTTTTGTATGCCTAACAAGTACTACTTTAGAAGTGTTACATCAGCTTTTCAAAAATGAGACAAAATATCATCACCATAAAATTTTGCACATTTTTCTGGTCCAGAAAAAGTTGCCCAAAAATTTATATCCGATTGGTTTCATTTGGAAAACAAATTGATAAATTTCATACATCCATTTATTTTACACTTGATATTCCCGGAAGTACTAACTTGATCCGA
>JAHZNI010001743.1:0-14259 GCA_027744415.1 Seira ritae | reverse complement strand
GTTTCAGCTTCAGCGTTTTCGTGCATCTTTTGGCAGTTTGCACACCATCACCATCATCGTCATTACAAACATTTCTTTACAATCTTTTACGATGATTATTACTACATTAGTTAGCGATTCACCGTTTTCCAATCGTCTGCCTACTTTTCTAATTTTACATGTGTAAAAACCGTGTAAAAAAGTTCTCTATTTCTGGCAAAGGAATTTTGCCCATTTTGCCCTTCTCTTCCGACATTTCGTGAATTCCTTTAAAAAAGGTAGAAAACTCACATTTTTTTTTGTAAAAAAAACTCTATGCAAAGAAAACTCACATTTTTATGATAATGATTGAATGACAACTACCGACCCGACCTTGCATCAAGATAATTCAAGATATAATTTTTCTACAAGAAAAAATCTCTCGTTAATTTGCTCAGTGTCGGCATCACTCAATACTACATATAATATGGATATGTGTCCGCTTGTCAATAAAACGCATCAAATGTCCGTCCTATTGATTTTTATGAAGATCCGTCAACCCTCAACCCTCATGATTTTGATTATCGTAATGGAAGGACAGACATCATAAGTACATTACATGAACAATTTTCTCTTCATAAAAGAAAACTATTGTAATTGCAGTGCAAGGTGAACTTTTGGCCCGCGGATGCATCCGCGAAAAAAATGCAAGAGAAGAGGGATGTGATGTGTAGTGAGGATGATCATATCGTCATCGCATCGCCATCATCATCCCATCCCTCGTTCAGTCAGACATAATTTATCCTGATTTAACGGAGAAAATGTTGCCCCTGGCTTAGCTGCTCCACTGTGGCTTTTCCTTCCTTGGTCTCTCAAGTTTATTTTCTCAAAATCAAATCCACATCACATCACATCACCATCATCATCATAATATTCAATATCGACATTAGAAGAAGTAGAAGGAGCAAAGTGAATCAGTATGTCAGGACAGGCACACACACATATGAGGATGATGATGATGTGATAAAGATATTTTGCGCTAACGGGGAGACAAAAGCTATATCATATTCCATTTTACAACATTGGCACTAAACATGCCTTGAACGAGAAGAGACCGCATGATATAGTGCTCATATTGTACTAGAGAAGTTGACTGGTGATGTCGATACATACATACCTACATACATGGCAAATTCATCTTGATGATAATGATAGTGCTCGATGCCACTTTTACCACATGAAAATGCCTGTCAGCACCAAAACATTTCTTTCCCCAATAAAAACCAAGCTGCAAGCAAAACCGATGCAAGAATGAGTTTACTCTGTTTGACTGCCATAAATGGATGACAGGTAATCCATAACTAACTGTGGAGAAGAGTCTAATAAACTAGAGCGTGGGGCAAACACAAAAAAAACATACATGAGTGTGCCACCTTCAAACATCATAAAAAAATCTCGTACATGATAGGCTGGCACGTCCATGTCGCCTCAAACTAGGTTGAGGAAAGAGGATGTGAAAGTTAAAACTTCACTAATTTCATATGAATCAAAAAAGGCTTAACTTGGATTATAATGTGCTCCAACGCACATTAAGATGTTTTCTGGGGGAAACAACGGAGCGTGGAGCGTAAGTACATGCATTGTTGTGTTGTGTTACGTAGTACAGCACAGCAGAATGGGAACTGGGAACAACAAAAATGAGAAGAGGAGCGAAAAATGCCGGCTAAATGCTTTCGCTCTTGACGTTTATGTGTTTTATGCATGCCTACATCGTTCTCGTTTCACCACCACCGACTACCGACTCTTCTGGCTGGATGATATGATGATGACGATGATGATTAGTCCGTGTGCTTACTACACCACACCGTAATAATGTTTTTCTGTTATGTTATGTTACGGCTTAAATGATAACACGACTCATGGTATGGCATAATGACGTGAGAAAAACACGTTGTGGGAGTGAGTGTGAAAGGAAATGGTGAAAAATGAGACATTTATCATATTACTTATCTCTCTAGATCTAATCATAATAATTCAATGGAGAGAGAAAAAAACTGCAGTGAAATTTACCGTCATCGAGGATCCTTTCCAAATGTAAGAACAAGTTCGGAAATATAGCTGTAAAAACAAGAACAGAGTAAAAAAAATTAATGTGATTGCAGATTGCATGCTCCATTGTCCATTATTACGAATTTCTCTGGAGCTTTTCGTGTTTCATTTTTCAAGGTAAGGTGGTCTAATGTGACAGGTGCACATCCTGTGACAATCCCAATGCCTATATAGGTCATTCGGATACATATTATGCTTAAGGGGGTTGACATGACATGACAGGTAGGTGCATTGCATGCATATCATATCATCATCGTGCTTTTGCTTAACTTTAATTTAAATCCGACATAGGTAACATGGATCAAATTAATTATTGACAGCTTACCAAGTTGTTTCTTGTCCTTGATCAGTTGTGCAAGGTAGTCTGCTAAATTCTGCGTGTTTGTATGATTGTTGGCACAAGGGGAACTCGAAGAGTTGTTGATGTGATTATTGGTGGCGGAGGACAAATTGGGTAGAGTTGTCACACCACCGACACCGCCACTGGCACTATTAAGACTGTTCATCGTGGTTGGCGCGACCACAGACGGACTGGTGACGATTGTAACAGAAGTCACACCGAGTCCGTCACTCATTTTCATTTTCTTTGGCACATTGGATGGTGGCGATGATGGGAAGAGGGAAAATATTTTGTTGCTGATTATATTTAAGTTGTTCGTGGTGGGGCTGGTGGACGAGGTGGCGGCGAGGACAGAGCTCTTCCTCTTGTTGTTATTATTCTCTCCGTAATGGAGCAGGTAAGGGGCTTCCAATAAAGTGATTCCCTCAATGTTTGCGATTCAATGGTGGTCAGACACAGATGGTGAAGGATATTATTTTCCGTAGATATTCCAATTATCACCTTTTCTCTCTTTTTCTCTTTCACCGTTTTCTCTGCTTCTTCTTCCTCGTGAATGAATTTAGGTGCTTAGGCGGCTTTTTATATTACTCCTGCTTCTAATGAGATTATAAGGCACTCTCTCTTCTTCCTCCTTTCCTTTCGCTGGACTTGGAGCGTTGGAGCAACGACGACGAACACAGTGTTGTTGTAACAAATAAATAACGAAAAAATATTATTATTCTGAGAACAAAGTAACGTTGTTGATGTTGACGGTGGTGTTGTGCGGCTGCGGCTGACTTTTTTTCTTGCTTTTGTCTGACTGTCTCAGATTTTCCCCTTTTCTAGAAGTCAGTGCAATGCAATGGAGGAGAAGGCAATACAAATATTATCTTGGAAAGGACAGGCGAAAAAAAAACTTTCATGAATCTCTAAGTTTTGCCTAGATAGATAGTAGTTAGGCGCAAAATTCTCGAAAAAGGAAGTTTTATTCTATTACATATAATGGTCCTCGTGTGTGATGCACGATTATAGAAAATAATTATTTTTGTGTTATGTTATTACTATGAAGTCACCACCACACAGGCACAGAGGTTCAGACCAGGCCAAACTAAGAGGAGAGAAAATACTGTTTTTCAGAGACCATACTAGACGACACTAACACTCTGACTGATCAGGAGGAGTCACTTGTTCCCCAAAAAAATAAACGACAACGTCTTCAAGAATAATGCTGAGATTCCCTCTTGATGTAATGTAGTAAGTAGTAAGTTGCATTAAAAAGGGGTAAAATAGCAGCAGATCTAGTAGTACTTTTGCTAGTAAAGTAAATGTGTGTGTGTAAGAAGGAGTAGAAGTAGTAGTGTGTTCAGAGTTGTTTGTTGAGTGAGTGAGTGGGTCTCGATGTTACACGTTCATCGGAGAGATCCAGACTGGCCGAGCTTCTTTCTGCATCTGCAAGAGCATACAAGGAGCAAACAACAAAACGACATAAACATAAGTAATCTGCAATCGTCCGTCGTACATATATATATATATATATATATATACCCAATATTTAAAAAAAAGGCGAATAACATGATGACTCTAACTCTAAGAAAAAGAAAATCATGGTAATCTTCATGATCATCATCATCATCATCTGCAGCAGCAGCAGCAGAATCCTCAGTCGTAGCTAAAATACCATAAGACATTACATCCAATCCTAAAAAAATAGAGAGAGAATGAATCCTTTTTTCGAGTTCCTATCCGTCCGTGTGCTCCTGTATACCTATTTAATGCGAGTACAGAAATCTTTTGCTTGTCTTGTGTGTGTACGTATGATTTTCTCACTTTTTAACATTCCAATTCCGCAGCAGCAGCAGAAGAGAGAGAGAGAAAAAGTTATCATCATCATCATCATCGTGATCACACGAACCTCTTCTGTCTTCTCCAAAAAGGACCCAAAAAATACTCTAAACATGTAAAAAAAATTTTCTTATACACCTCCGCCAAACTGATTCTGAATGCATTATAATAAAACTAATGTATAAATAGGTACATAACATTTGACAACATAATATGTATGGCATGCCATGCCAGCCATAGACCAGACCAGACCAAAAATGTATTGTTTGCTGCTTCACTTGACTTCGGCTATAAGGCAATAATAGAAGATACTGATAATGGCTTATGTGACATTAAAGGTAGAAGAAACCCGAACTAAACATTTTTTACTTCATATCATAGTTCATGCTAACATGGTTTGCTGGTGCAAGCTCCTTATACATACGGCATCATCGCCATCGCGTCATCATAATATCACCATCATCCATAAACGCGTTTACTTTTTTTGTCCCTCTTCTTGTAAGGAAAAAAAATTTTAAAACACATCTTGTGCCAAGAATCTCCTCCTTACATATAATATGTATTTATATGTATTCCTTTTACTATATTATATCTGCTTTACCTAGCTCTAGCTAGTGGCATTTCACTTTTCAAGAGTTGCATCTTTAAATTGAACAACCAATCCTAGATACATTATAGATAGATTGCCGAAAAAAAGCTATAGAGGGTTGAAGGAATTTGTGTGATGCGGTGATGGCGATGATGGTGATGATGATAATGATAATATACCATGCTTTTCCTTCTCTAGCTCTTGCTGCTGTATACATGCTTGTGCCGTGCAGCGAGCACATGAACTATGAACACTGTATCCTTCCCCAAGAAAATGAAACACACAATATTACCTACATGTGCTAACATCTTCCACAACTTTACTCACTCACATATGAAGACTCTGAAGAACTGAACTGAGAACATTGTATTCATGTGACTCGATTTGTCTTCGAAGAAAAGGAATATCTTTTTAAAGCCATTTAGATATTTCTAAGAAGTCGTGCTATGCAATAGCTGAAACTTTTTTTTTCGGCAAGGAAAAGATGCTTTCTGCCTCCACCAATCTTCATATCAGCACACCAACAGCATCGGCAATCGGCAAACCAGCAATTCGATCGTCTTGTTCGTTTTGGTTCCGTACCATTATGTGGTACATATATACATACTATTTTAGTGAATTGAATTAGAAAAGAAGAAAACAACTAGCGAAAGAGTTAGAAGCACGCGTAAAAACAGGAAAAATCTCTTGATGAAAAAAAACTTGGACGAACTGCCTTTTTCCAGAGACATTGTATTAAATGATTGTGGAATGTTCACAGAATATAAGTATGTATGTATATATGCTGCGAAGTAGCAGTAGTAGTTATGTTATTAGCATTTTCCTTGTTGTTCCAATTCATTCCGCTCATTCTGAAAATGCTAGAGAAGAGCAAGAGCGCTAACTTTTTTTTATATTTATACCTACTTCATTTCATATAATGATGAGCCAAAAAAACTGAGAAAATTAGGAGGTATGTTTACTACATCCAGCCTTTCTGCAATTTCTTCCAGAGATATAATGAGGCTTCACGGATGTAGGTATGGAGAATAGTGAGAAGTGTAAAGGATTAAGGCATCAGAGTGGGGAGTGCTGGGATGAGCAGAAAATAGATTATCAGCTTTGCATTGATGAATATGGAGAGAGTCAAGTGAGCTCCTGCCTTTTTTTCAAGGGTATCTCATGTACAGCATTAAACGCACGAATTGGGTATGTATTTCGCTACAAGCGATAAAAAACGGTATTTTTCAAGATCGAAATGGAATTTCATTTAATACGAAGAAAGAAATATCTGATTCTGATCCGACACGGGAGAAAATAGGAAATAAATAAATATGACCATACAAGGTTTCCTCCACTACCCATCCAAAGTGATAGTGATAGATGGAGGCGGAATTCATTTCCAAATTGGGTGTTTATGGAAAGAGACGTTAGCGTCTCGTCGTCGTAAGAATAAATATGCATTCATTCAATCTACTACTGAGCTCCGATAAAACGGGGCTGTGCTGTACCACCGCCAACCAAACACCTTTTATTAAGCAAGTCATATTGATCCCATAAGACTACCTCTTTATCGCTTTGCTATAATATATACTGCCATATCATCATTCCCTATATTCATTTTTTTGGAGTATGCATAAGCATTAAACTAGTTAAAGTCTCTCTTTAAGTGTTTTTATTATGAAGGAAAAGGCCTATAAAAGCTGTACACGTCGCGAGTGGTTTGGTTGCACTGCAGTTATCATTTCGCCGAAGCTGTTAACTATATTGAGACTTGCACTTGAGGGTGAGTGAGTGATGCATAAAGTTCAGAAGAAAAAAGGAGACTAGGCAATTTTTTTCCAAAAGGCTTGGCCATTTTTCACCTCTTTCCTCTCGACAGCATTGTCGTCCTTGCACGATTTGTCAGATAATCTGTATGGTGTAGGGTGAACAGGAACAGTGTACGATGGAGCTTTTCAATGCTCACTTTTTTCCAATTTCAACTTGCCACTTTCTCTTTTTAAAAAAAAGTTTGTGTAGAAGTGGGAGAGACAGAAAGAGAGGGAAAAACTTTTTTTTTCTGTTTTCCTTCAAACTATTAAACTTGCTTCTTTTTTTGCTTACTTTTTTTCTCCATTGGTTTGCTTTCTGCTCTTGAGCTTTAAACTTGCACTTGTTTTCCTCGCCACGAAATAATACTATCATCACCAGAACCAGATACCAAAATACCTAAATCAACTTTAACCAGCTTAAACTTTCTACATTTTTGGATGTTTCGTGTCCATTCCTCGGAAATTACATCGCGTGGGCTTGACCATTATTATTGCTATATAAGGACAGTTCAGTTTACTGGCTTCGGGTTACCGAGATGGCCATGATGGCTATAGAATGGATATGCCCATCTTCAGAAAAGTCACATTCAAGTCCTTGTGGTCATTATCATGATACATGCTCGTTCGTTGGCGAGTGGAGAGTGGACGGACGCAATGTCCATTCCATTTCGTTCCAATCCAATGCCGAGATTTTTTTTCTCGTTGGAGTGGACTAGAGATAAACTCGAGATTTGTTTCTCATCCAAAAACCAGATCCTACATCTTCAACGCAGTATTTTCCCTCTCCTCTTGACTCTATCTTGTCGCTTCCGCAATACCCTGCATTGGGCTGTGCTTGAAGAAGATGGAACCAGATTAATTGGAAAATATTACTATGCAGGTGTGGGCAACTGAGAGATGCCCAGATGCCCGATTCTGCAGACGTATAGCGTATAATTCTGTAGTTTCCATTTCCATACGTTTAACACAGTACATTACACACAATACAATGCGATGCAGGATTAAACATACACACCTCTTTTCCATTTTTGGCAAGAAATCATCATCCCAAAAGAAAAAACGCTTGAGTCAAGACTCAAGAGTGTGGAGTCGACGACGGCGACGACTAGTCGATACACTTTTCCTTCCTTTACTCAAAAAAAAGGGCAGAGTAAGTAAGTACTCATTTCAAGTGGAAACCTCAGACCTCCGAGAAACCAGCTCATCTTTCAGGGAAAAAAAGAAAAGGAAACCAGACGATTGTCACGAAGGAAATTGCTCTATCTGCTTGATTCTTTTTTTTCTCTGTACAGTTCATTACGCCACCAACTCCCTAATCATCGTCATCACATCACATCATCATGAAATCTTATAAAAACACTAAAGAACCAGAACTAGAACCCTGGAGGAGAATGAAGAGCGGAACTGTCAGCGCAGCAGCACCGCAATGAAGTAAAAATACAAGCAGTATTTTCACCGTTTACATCTTATTATCATGAAAAAGTAGTCGCAGCACCCGCACCCGTCATCAACTCCATGAGTTCGAGTTGAGTAGTGCTATTTTAAGTCGCAACAAAAAAGGATTAAACCATATGGATTGGCAACGAAACGATTGCGATGATGATGATGTGGATGTGATCCTCTCAAGCATACACGAGGAAAGACAATGTTAATCTAATATTATTATGTACAAAAAGCTAACAATGTTACGGGCAGATATAATAATAAACTGTTTTGGAAAGCAAAAGATAAAAGGAGTCAGAGCTATTTGCCAGATTTTCTCTCCTCTCCCACTATAAACATTACATCAATTTATATACATTTATCTCTTACTCTCTTGCTATATACACTTATGCAATCTCATCTCATCTGCCCAATAATAACTAATGCATTGACTGCTTAAATGGAGGATATAGAATGGTGCCAAACCTTAAGACCCCTCTAGTATAATTCTTTGAAGGGAACAATGAGAAACTAAAAGGATGAGCACGATGATAAGAAGGCGCAAAGCTAAGAGAAGAAGAAGCAGTAAGCAGTGATGGTGAAAAGACACACAGAGACAGAGAGAAAGAGTGAGAGCAGTGAGCAGTGCCAATTTTTCCCCTCTTCTCCAGTTTGTTGAGTTCTATAGCTCCCTCCTCACATTCACATTCTTTCTTTCCATCTCTAAAAGCGTAGTCCGCAAGTAACCTTGTCTTTTGTCGGTAATCTTTTCTCCTAAAGAATATAAAATACTTAACTTATCAGTTTCAACTGCTTAGCTTTCCCCTCGCTTTCCCACTAGAACAGAACAACTCAACAGAATAAAATGCCACTGTATCCAGCTTCAGCATAAGCTACGTGGGTAATGCCATTAGCATGGCTTAGGGCTTTTTTAGACTTTGCCTTGTCTTCTTCTCCTTCGTCAGTCAGTAACGTAGCATAGCGTTTGGTTGGACAAACGCAATCTGCACTTGTCGCAGGAGCCATCACCATATGATATTGATTACATATCTGAAAGCAATTCAATCTAGAATCTGGGGAATGTGTAGACGAAACGAGGATGATATGATACCTCATGCTACATATATGCGATATAATAATACTTGGAGATGAGATGATGGTGGGTGGTGAAAGAGAAAGTAGTGGCAATGACAATGGTGACTGCTGTTCGTAAAATAAGAGAGTGAATAAAATGATCCGGAACCAATCCCGACTCTACACTGTATATATTTTGAAAACTTGCTATGAATACTACATTGGTCGTAGTTGTCTCCAGCACTTTCTTCAATTTCGTTTTCTAGCTCCCTCGGCAGATTTTTATGATGAGATATTGCTCACCCATTCTGATTTGATAAGACAATGATGATGGGCGGGAGAAAGAAAACATTGTTTGAAAACTCTATCGAGGAATTCTGGGAGGCAATCTAAACAATTTTTATTCAATTTATAGAATAGAGCATGAATGTCATGTAGAGCAAGAAGGTGGAAGAAATCTATGCACTTTCTCGGAGCTTCGAGGGAAAATGGAGGTAACAAGTTTTCCTCATTTCATCATCTCCATTTTTATTTATTTATATCTCGAACTTCTCTTCATGGCCGGGAGCGTATCTTGGATTCGTTATGAACGCGAGATAGGTAGTGCGAAGTTTCCACCCTCTACAAAGTCTGTGCATTAATTTTATTTTGCAAGTTGCATGCTGTGATAAATATTTAAAATTTCAGATATGACTGACTCATCATTAAAACTCAAAACAACTTGAGAAAAAGCAATTTACTCGCTTCATGCTTTTCAGGTACTTTTTTGTCAAAGTCAATGCAATTTTTTGGGAATAAAACAGATGACATGTTTCATAATTTATACATCCTGTTAGTTATTCAATGATGTCCTATTAGTTTTTAAAAAATGAAGCTTTACGGAGCAAATTAAGCATGAAATCTGCGTTTCTCTCTGAGTTGAACTAAACTGATGGAAGGCAAAATGAAGCCACATCTGCAACAACACAAGATGGAGAAAGGAAAAAAGCAATAAAAACCATAATAAGATTCATACAGATTTCTAGAAAGCTACGTACCTACATAGGTACAGAAACAAGTTTAGTAAACTCAAAAAGAATATATCAATAGAATAGACTATAAGACTAACACAACTAAAGATAGTAGACACAATACAGTAAATCTTGGACGTGGACCCATGTGCACATGGAAAGACAGTACGCCACTACGATATGATATGATACGATGAAGACGATATGGACCTACTCTCGTCTAGAATAATGGAAGGAAAGTAAAGATTCCCTTCTATTTCTCCCCGAAATGAATTAGATATATTTCATTCCGACTTAGGTATACAAGCCATGTGTGCAATGACGAGTGAAAAATAAATCGACCCAGCCAGCCTCTTGAATGCCATAACATAACTAGAAAAAATCTTCCTAAGAAAAATCTTCCTGGCATGAATTGGAGAAAAGCAAGGAAAAATAATAAAAAAGATTGAGATTTTTAGAGGAATAAAGAAGGGGAGAAAGTGGAAGACCCAGACACAGGCTCAAGGAGAAAATGACGATTGTGAGAATAAAAAATTCATAGAAAGATGGCCATCATAATATTAATCAATTTTTTGGATAAATTTCTCCACGCTTTCGCCCCTCTTTTCGAAGGCACTAAATTACGGGAATTGTATGCGGTGTGTCTGCGTGCCCAGGTCTGCATCATATGTATCTATGTACCTACATTGATTTTTTTTTTCATAAAAAACACAGAACAAAAGCTTATAAGACAACTCATCTCACTCGCATGGATAAAAGAAAGCAAATATGGGCATTGGAATAAAAGCACACACAACACTTCCCTTCTTATATTTTCTGACGGGGACGGATGTGTTATGCTGTGTGATGATGATGAAGGTGTTTCCTGAGAAAATAGAAAACAAAATGAATGGAATCGAGATCTATTAATGCTTAGTTTAGATACATGTACATCATGTACATCCCTTTCACTTTTCAACATGCTTCCATGGGCATTTCGATGATATGCGTACATTTTTCCACATCACCTATCTAAAATAGCAAAGAATGGAACAGAGTAAAGGGATAAAGATAAGATGGAGGTGAAAAGCAAACAAGGGTTCAGTTCAGGGGGAAAATTTCAAATTTGCTACATAATGTCTATCATAAAATATTCGCATTTCTATGTTTGGAAAAACGTCTTACTATTATTGTTTGCATTCATATAATATGCTTTCAGAAGAAAATGAGTTTCTCGAGCTCGAGCCCAAAACTAGAGCCTAGCAAAAAAGGGAGAAACACCACGTATGATCCGAACAGCTCGAAAAAATGTAGTTTAGTTAGTACGAGCTCTTGTAATATCATATCATATCATATCACTATCACTAACCTCTAGAAGAAGAAGGTGGGATTCGCAAGTTATCACGAAGGAAGTAAAGAACATAGAACACCTTTTTGTATTACTACATACACTCATCTCATCTCATAACCCACGATTACTACTACCACTACGAGGAGGGGGCATGTACACTTTTTGTAATTTTATTTTATCTTAAGTCAAATGCACACAAACCATTTTCCTTTCTCTGCTGGTTTATAGCCTTCTTCATCCGCTCCTTCAGAATGATAACAAGATGAACTTTTCAAAATCATTATGCCAAGAAAACTGCTCCCAATTGCCTTCTTGTGAGAGCGTCATTTGCCTTTTCTGTCATTTTAATACGAATAAGAGAGGCATGGCATGAGAGGTAGGAAGTTGGAGTTGGAGCTAAGTTGAGTGGGAAGATCACAGCAGTAAAGTCTTCTACATTTTTTGAAGTACTTCTTTCGTTCGTAGGAAGTTATGTATCTCTGAGTTTAATGTGGAACAATTCTGGTCTTTGTTGTTTTTTCCCTTCCTTCACCCGTCCCTAAAAGCCATAATCTTTTCTCAAAAGCTAAAAAGACTTCTACCTAAGTTAAGGAGCTCCTTAATGTTATAAAACTCAATTGGCATTTTACAAAACAAGCTATATTAGAAAGTCAAAAGTCGAAGGGAAAAGCCAAAGTTTACAGTGGTCGGCATTTGCATAAAGGTTTATGAGCGTAAGTGCGGGAAACACATGGATACCTTTCCCCAAAGTGCAGAAGAAAATCTACGATTCCGTTCCGATTCGATTCAATCGACCGCAATTAATTTCAAGTAAAGATTCTTTAGAAAAAAAAAGTTTACTGGATGCAACGGCTTAACTTCCGTAATTCTACAAATCATGTAAGATGTTCAACTACAAACAATCACAATCGATGTAAGTTATTGCATTGGCCAAAGAAAAAAATCTATTCGCTGGCCTTTGGAAAAGTAGACTTTCTCAAAATCCTCTGCTTTAGTCAGCCCAAGCCCAGCCCAAAGCAGCGACAAAAAGTTGGCCTTTCCGCTCAACTATTTTTATAATTTATTTGCTCACACGCCATCAGCAGCAGCAGCCCTACTATCTACTTTCATTTAAGAACTTTTAATCGCTCTGGCGATTCTTAGCCTGCCTCTCTTGTGTTCAATAAGATATTATGATTATGAGCCAACAAGCGACTCTCTTGACGATAAACACGATCAAGAACTTTTTTCGAGGGTATCTATAGAAAACCTGATTTTTACGCGTCGACCTAGTCTAATCAATGGCACATGCCCGTTCATAAGTCATAACGATTATAATTTTTAAGAGATAATACCTATGTTCGTAGGCGCTTCGCCACTTTCTACAATCATAATAATGATTGCCACATGCATTGTATTGTGCTCTCATTTAACGAACCTCCACGTAGTAGGTATTTACGTAAAATGATATTGATATTTACGACGATACGAACAAAATGAGCTTTAAAAAGTAATGCAAATAAATGATTTGACGTTTAGTCTAGCCTACCCCCAAAATGACATATTTACTTAAATTGTGAATTGTGAAGAAAAAAAATCAGTATTTTATGCGACTTATAACAACATAACCAGAAAAATATTAATAGTGCACAATTAAGTTTTTTAGCTTGAAATGAGACTACTTATGCATGAACGGACGCAGAACGACCTGAAGCTTTACTTATATTTGTTGGTTGATGTAGATGCTCAAAAAGGAAAAATGCTGATGCTGATGAGGATGATGATGAGACATTCAATCTCAATACACCTACACACTCTCCGGTTTTGTTGTACTATTAGGGCATATCTCACTTTATAATCTTTCCACTTTTTTTATGGCTCTCTTACAAACAACGAAACCAACCCCGCAATCCACTATCCACTATCCACCCTTTTGCATTTCTAAATACATATTATTATGTAGGTATAATGTAATGCATGCATGCAGTGCATTTACAGTTTAACTTGTAAGTAAGGAAAAAGTATATTATAAAAAAACGAACTCTGAGATGAGATGAGAGAATGAGATGGAGAGCGATGGGATGAGATGAGCAAGCGAGCATCATTGCTGGTTTTTTGATAGGTGTTAGGCTAGGTGCACTGCATACCTACATTTCAGGATGATGAAAATGATGTTGACTGGTGAGAGTTTTATTTATGAAACCCTGAAAATAACCATCTGCTACCAAATTCGTCAAAATTGCGGGCTCAACTCGGGTCCAGGTCTTGTGCCAACGAGACCATGAGAACTGTCGCCATGAAAAGGTATGAGTGCTCTCTTTTCCCATCAAAATCAGAAATGATTAAGGTGTTTTCCAAACGGAAATAGTGTCACATGCAAAAAAAAATACGTTGCAGCTCGATGGATAGGAAATTCGTGAGAAGGACTCACTCGGCTTGAGACGATATGAAATGAGTCATGAAACGAAAAAGCCGAATAGCCCATCAAATATCATTCATCATTTTGATCTGGTTGGGTGATCTGATTTGGCAACCACGGATCCACGTCATCTACTTATCCATCTTCATCCCTCTCGCTCGATGCTCCTGTCTTATTACACCAATACCAATATATACAATCGCAAGAACGCCCGAACTGATTTTTTTTATTCAGATTCAGAGGTCTAAAATGCAATGATTTTGATCACTATAGCTCAGGAAGAAGAAATGAAAATCATTCGGCACACACATGGTCCTAATGTGTAAGTTATTACTTTTGCAATGAGCGCGTCCTCCTTAATTAGATGCAGACCAAGAGGTGGAGGAGGGATGGGCAGAGGTGAGTGTATGAAAAC
>JAHZNI010001742.1:0-18170 GCA_027744415.1 Seira ritae | reverse complement strand
TCCATTTTTTGATGAATTCACTGACACCCATCTTTCTCGCCTATTTTCTGTTTAAAAAAATCACGCAAACTATCGTTTAACCTTGCTTTCCCTTCATTTTATGTACTTCATTCCCGCAACTCATTACTGAGCATTGTAATTTTTCCGTTTGGGGTAAATGCTGCTGTTACCACCATTTCTCGCTTCCGTTTTCCTAAATTGCACAATATGTTTTTTCTCGGCTTATTAATCATGTTAATCATGCTTTCACGCTTGCTATATATTTTTTCTTTCCTAAAAGATGGAACAAGCAGCGAGGCAAGCAGTCCCCCTTCATCCCCGAAAATAGAGCGAGCAAACCCAGCAGGTCCCACAGGAGGGAACTCGGTTTTGGGACAAAAGAAACGTCAGCGTAAACATTCAGCTTCAGCGATTTACACGGGGCCCGGTGGAACACCATTGCCTAGGGATATTCTAGCGAATGTGACTCAATTTCAGAAGAAGCAGAAGAAAGGAACGATTGATGTTTGGTGGCTTTATGATGATGGCGGCCTTACCTTGTTAATCCCTTACATCTTGACGACGCGCTCCCAGTTCGCTGGCTGTACTTTGAGAATATTCTCCCTCGCCAGTAGGAAGGATGAGCTGGGACGTGAGCAACGAAAGTAAGTTGTTTTGCTGCTGTTGTTACCACAGAAAGTCATGTAGTCTGTCTTTCTCTTTTTTTCCCTCCTTTCACTTTCTCAACGGATGTAGGAAAAAAAATTGATTCAACTTTGGTCGTACACCGAATTCACTGACACCCATCTTTCTCGCCTATTTTCTGTTTAAAAAAATCACGCAAACTATCGTTTAACCTTGCTTTCCCTTCATTTTATGTACTTCATTCCCGCAATGTTGTTACCACAGAAAGCCATGTAGTCTGTCTTTCTCTTTTCTCCTTTTTTTCCTCCTTTCACTTTCTCAACGGATGTAGGAAAAAAAATTGATTCAACTTTGGTCGTACACCCTCCTCGTTCTTGTACTTATGAAACTTCTCTTTGCATTTATTTTTTCAGCATGGCAGCACTCCTTTCCAAGTTTAGAATTGACTACAGTGATGTGATTGTCATTCACGACATTACAAAGAAAGCTCAGGAGAGTACCAAGAAAGAGTTTGACTCTCTGATAGCTCCTTTCAAATCTGACAATTCGAATGATGGCACCAGCATCACTGACGCGGAGTTGATGGCTCTCAAAGAGAAAACGAACCGACATCTCAGGCTTCGCGAGCTCCTCCTAACACATTCCGTTGGGTCCACGTTCATTGTCATGTAAGGCATTTCCTTGGAAACTTTGTTAAGCCTTATTATTGTCACGAGAAAAATGGAGAAGGAAATGTAAATGCACATAATATGACTAAAAATATCTTTCTCTGACGTTTTCAAACAGGACTCTTCCCATGCCAAGGAAAGGAACTGTGTCTGCACCGTTGTATATGGCCTGGTTGGAAATGATGACGAAGGGAATGCCACCATTCCTAATAATTCGAGGAAATCAAACATCCGTTCTAACATTCTATTCTTAAACTTAGTTAAGTTTTATTTAAGAAGATTGTCATTTTATCTTTGTAAATATTCATTGTAGTTCATAATACATACCTACATAGGTGCAACTGCAAACTTTTAGAGCCAATATTTTCACTGTGCATATCTATAGTTAAATCCCAATGTACCAAACTATATTGTAGTTTTATTCTTAATTCCATCGTACTATCATAGGTACTTGTTTTAGTAATTTTAGTAATGACATTAAGATGACTCCAGTCCACTTTAGGACTTCCACTTTAAACTGTATACATATTCCTGGTGACTTTAAAACCATTTAAAAAGTATCAATGGTTGTGCTATTGCTTTTATTCTCCAAGAAAGCGAAAAACCAATGCGTGAATAAAGTAAAGAGACTATAATATACATAGACTGTCACCTAAGAAGAAACTAGACATTCGAAGATTGAACTGGTGCTGAGCAATGCAATTAAGTTTTAAAAATGAGATAGTATGGACAATTTTTATTTGTAAGATGTAAATGGAAAGTTTTATTTGTTCTAAAATATGCGAATTTAAGAAAGGATCGAAATGTGAAATTGGATGCCTTATCGTAATATACTTACGTTTTGAAATCAAACTGAAATTCCACTGAAATTACAATCAAATTACAAAATTGAATCTGAAGCTTTATGGACGAGCCTTGACCTAGTGAATTTAAAAACTTCCAGTAAGGAGGAGGATCTGTGTACACAACAAAAATCTAATCAAATCAAATGCTTTAAATTTTTATCAAAACATACGACGATGAAATAATACATGCTCTTCCTGTGCAAGTGCCTGAACAAGATATGCAATTTAACAAATATGGACTAATTCTTTCGATGTTTTTGTTTATGTAGTAAATTAACTTTGATTGGTAGATAACATTAATAATGATATTTAAGTATTGTGAAATGATAGGGTTCCAGATCATTTACAAAATTATCATTGTTCAGAGATAAAAACTGCAATGCATATCATACCGATTCTTATAATATGCAAACTATTTAGTTACATGATCATCATGGTCATTATTTTTATTAAGGAGGATTTCCAAAATAATGTTTTATGATCCGGTGCTTTTGCAAACATGTTTCAAGTACAACTGCTGCTTCTAGACAGACAATTACACATGGTACATAACGCCAGCAAGTACATTATCCTATGGTGTCGTCCAAACTAAATGTTATAAAGAAAATATTTATGTTTCATTCTGTCAAATAAACCAACATAATAAACAAACTCCTAAAATTAAAACGCTTACTTGATATTGTCATGATATGCAATAATGAATATATGAGCATATTTTCACCAGGCATAATAATATAGAATAATACACTCTCATTTGACATCCTCATTTCATTGGTATTCTCGACTAAAGTTTATTTGTGGGGGCTGCATTGAAAGCTATGTCCACTGTCAAAGCACTAATGCGATATGAAATGAGTAATATGATTCGGACTATCATAATATTATTATTTATTTTACAGAAAACCACTTCCTGGCGAATAGAATGAGTACAACTGACAACGGTATAATTAAATTTATATCAGCCAGCCAAGACCGTAAGCCTCTGGAAAATATATTCCATCATCGTTCTTATGCCATATTCCATTCCACTGGGATTATCCCATCTTAACTAGCCAGAATAAATGACATGATAGGCTTCGGCTTCATTCTAGAGCCTTTTAAAGCAGACAAGACATTTTGTTTGCATAGGGGAAGCAAACAGTTTTCATGAGAATCGGCATAATATTATGCTGGGAAAAGTCATAAAATTGAAGTTAGTTGGATTATGTGCAGATCATTAGTAAATTGTTCGGGACATGTGTGGGTGGTCGTTGTGTAAGACAGGGCAGTTGCCTGGACTTTAATGGCTTCATCTATTTAATAGGGATAGCATACAAAGACATAAATATTGAAAAAGATGAGTACGAAGAATGCAGTGTTCGAAAAACACAAGGCGGACATTCTCCGATCCCTTTGCTACAAGGACGTAGCTGCACACTTATTATCCAGAGGAGTTATCTCCATGCCAGAACATCGGCAAATATTTGCTCTGCCGGATGAGGTGTCAAGAGCGAATAAATTGCTGGACATCATCTCGGAAAGGTTAGCATTGTATCCACTGACATGGACAAAATATTTCCTCGCAAGTAAAATTACACTTCACTACTTCATACAAAGTTAATGGTAAACCGGAATGCATTAATTTTTGTGCGTAGGAAAGACTGTCTCAGACATTTAATCGAAGGAATGAAGGATGTCACTTTGAATGGAAAGTACACAAAACTAGTAAAGTGTCTTCAACAAAAATAGTGAAAGAAGTATTACTTTTATGAGAAGATTTTTTTTGTTGGCTTTGTTTATATTCAGCGAAATAAAAATTTGAGTTTGTTTCCAATAATTACTTTCATTTCCTTTCTTTGAACCGGGGAGGGGGAGTTGGGTTGTTCCGAAGAAAAATAGTTATGTAATAAAATAAATAAATTGCAATAAGAGAACCTCCCACTTCCTCTCTGAATGCTGAACTGCATAAGAAACCCCCAGGGAGAGGAAAGTGTACGTGATAAGCTATAAGCATAGCTGCAATGCAATGCTTTTAGGCACATTTCCTACGCGTACAAGATGTTCATCTTTAGAATATTTATGCCATTGCCAATGACAATTACTCATCAAAGGAGGATAATTGATGACAAGCCTGTCAGCAGGCATAGACGTTCTCAAAGAAACGGGCGATATTCCTTTCATTTTCGAGGAACATTTGATGAGATGAGGATGAGATAACGTTTTTGTGTGCCGTCATTCTCATCATCACACTTCACCCCACACATTGTTTTCTCTGAACATTTTTGCCAATTGAAATTCTTCAACTTTGGTGTTCCGTTTCTATATTCTCGCGATAATAATGGCCGTAGTAAACGTCTCATTTCCTCTGAGATGCAATTTGTGAGCCAAAATAAACTCGGTTTCTTGGGATCCGTCACAAAAATTCATCATAAAATAAGATGTGAACTATCTACGTGTTGGATACGGAAGAAGTAAAACTATATCATCGAGCTTCAAAGAATTCATGCATCGTATCTTCTAAGCTATGTTGGAAAAATTCTTTTTCTGTCGAAGTTTGGGAGATATCTTAACTGGCGTTTTGTAGAGGAGTTCGCCTATCTGTATTTATCCACAAATAATAATATGAAATGAAATGATGGAAATCGAGTCTCTAGGAACTCTCTGGAACTATACCAAAAAGGAAGTCGATTCGGTGACTGAATACATGTGCACTATAATTTTCGAAAGAATAAAAATTTCTGAGTGAAAATGATCTCACACCAAAAACTCGACTTTTTAACTCGTCGGCACGCACCAAAGACAAAAGGATATCAAGGAAAAACAAATTGAATTTTCCTGAAATTAAACAGGAGCAGAAGGTTTGTCATTTTATTATGCAAATTTTATCAACTAGTGGTCGCTTGCAGGCAAACAAATAAAAAAAACGCAAAAAAACGAACAAAGCCATGAGCCAGTAATCCTAACTGTTTAATTTTTATCGTCAAAGCCTCTGCAACATTAATAACATTGGTCAAACTGATTGTGAGATATGAGGTACATATAAAGTAACAGAAATATTGATCATTGGCATTAGCACCACAAGTGTTTTTCCTCAGAAAGCCTGCAAAATCTAAAAAAAATCCGCAAAGATATCATATTTCTTATCATATCCTATATCACTTTTGTGTCAAATCTCGTCGACTAGGCTTTGTGCCATGATTACCATCACAACATATTATTTTTTTCCTATGAGGTCAGCAGATCAGTTTAGCCACAGGTTCTCCTCCTGCCTGACAGTTCCTCTGACGACTGACATTGTCGGTGTCAATTTTCATCCCAGATAGCACAAGCATATCATGTTATCGCAAATATGCATTATCGTCATTTCTCATGTTTTGCTAGCCATTCAACATTGAAGACGTTATGTTACGATGGCTATCACAACAACACAATGCGTTTAGCTTTTACCATAATCTTAATCACCACCGCTTTGAAATGTAATGCTAGATTTAAGGATTTACCTTGTACTTGACAAGTACTACATAAACAGACTAAAATAATTTTTTTTAAATCGTAAAGATTACAAAGACCCTTTTCCCCCTAAAAAATGTGGAACTCATCGCATCGGCTCAATGTCAAAATTTAATACCCAAAAATATTCAATGAATTATGAGTTGGAACATTCTGATAAAAGCATCATAAAATGATGCTGATGATGATAATCTTTGTACCTAAGTCACAGAGTCGCTCCAATACGAATAAATTAACACTCCAAAAGAAATCCCCAATAATTCATCTATGCATTACAACAGTCGTTTATTGTAATAGTGTGTGAAAAGCATTATGGTTATGGTTTGTTTCTCCGCGATTTTGGCAATCCACCCAGAAAAAAATTGTTTACTGTTCGCGAAAAACAGAAAGCATGTCGCGACTCGGAAAGTGTCTTCCATCCTTCGTTGCATCGTAGATATCAAAAACTACGCAAGCAAAGTAAGTGAATGAATTTTAGCGAAAGCTTAGAGCGCAGAAGATAATGCGAAAAGAAAGCTGAGAATTAACTTATCAGAAAGAACTTTAAAACTACAGTTGAACTTGAGTGTGCAAAGTGCAAATACAGAATTGGAAAAGGCTGGTACAGGTTCTGTGTGCGCTCGTATTGCTTTAAACTGACCAGTTTAATAGTTCGTGTACCCAATTTCAAATAAGCGGAGGTGGTGAAAATATTAGAAAAGTCTGATTTTTTGTCTCATGTCTCAGGAGACCTGTTCTCTTTCAAATTACAATATTTTAACATTTTAAGTAATTTTAAAACAAGATTTTACAAGAATGCGTAATGCTTCGATTGAATGATCAATGCAGAATGATCGTTTAGTGGTTAACTGAAAGTTTGACCTGCACAAATTCTCTAAAACTTCGGAATCTTCCATTTATTTTTGCGGGGTAAAGTGATACTGTCTTGAAGTTATCAGTTGCAGCGATGGAGAGTAACCACCCGTTGGTCACGTTAAGGTCATATATAATCGAAGACTTAAGCTACAGACATGTAGGGGATTATTTGGTGAAGCAGGGACTGATTTCCCAGAAGGAGGATTTTGAAATATTCCAGTTGGTTGGAAGATCTAGGACAACGAAGCTTCTCAATATGATATGCACAAGGTTTCAGAATTTCTATATTTTGCGAATTAATGTTTGTGTACATATGTGCTTAACAATTCATTTAATCTGTAGACCTGGGGCGACCAGAGAATTAGTAAACGCCATGAGTCAACCGCATGTGATCAACTTGTACAGAGACTTGGTTTATAAAATTGAATCTCTGTCGAACCCCACATCGCCGATGTCGCCAACGACTCCAAATAACAAAGACAACAAAGGAAAAGCTTTCTTTAATGGAAATGGTGTGCCGAGAAATGTGAATCCAGAAAAAGCTGGTATGATCTGTAATGAAAAGTAAAATGATCTGCGATGCTAGTGAAGAACTGCAATTGAAGAAGTGTCCGTATTTAAAATCAATTTTAGTCGAGCGAAGACATTTCAACGATCTGGTGAAAATTTTGAAAACGGATGTGTTGAAGTGGAAAACATTTTACGAAGCTTTAGACATTGACCCTGTTGAAATGTTCTCCACCACCCAGAAACTCCTTAAAGGTGATATTCAGCCAGCAGAAGCGTATCGAGATGCACTGGACACATGGAAGGAAATCAATGGTCGACGGGCAACATTTGGAACTCTTGATCTTGTTTTAAGGAACCAATTACAATGGGATGATGCGGCGGGTAAGATATGTACAATTAATTTGAAGTTGACAATTATTATTGTGCGATTGATAAAAATACTTCAGAACTATTTCGAATTTTCTAGATGAAATATGTGAAAGATATTGGGACTGATCCGAACTATTCGTGAATTTTAAAGCTCAATCCAAGGCTTCCGTAATATATTCGTACAAACTGATAAAATAATAAGAACAATTCAATTAGGCAATTAGTAATTTTAAAATGTAATTTCATTTTTTTCATGTTTTTATTGGTCAATCTCAGTTGAAAGAATTTCTGGAGATTAAAAATTCATCGATTACTACTTCCATTAATATTAAACTACTATTCTACGCATTGAAGATTAAGTAACAACGAAATCAAAACTGGAACTTAGGATAAAGCTAACTTCAAAACAACTATGTAATACATGCACGCGTAAGTATGTAGCTTACGAACGCACCGTTATAATACATTTTAGTTTTAGGAAACACAACAAGCGGCAAAAAAATTAAAAATAGAATTAATTGAACTTAAAATAACAAAGTAATTGTTTCATGTTGTATAACATTTTTCGGCGAACTTTATGTACATTTCTAAATAAATTACGCAACTTATAACTAAACACCTAAATCATTACCAAAGCGATGGCTTTTTCGATGTTTTCATTTTGCTTTCTAACTGCGGCGGAATGTAATCCACAAATAATTTTTGCAAAGGCTTCACAACTAAAACCATAGTAATAACTGAAACATCGATGGATTTCGTTATGATATTCTTTCTTTATAATTCTCACAAACCTTTCTTTTACAAATTGTTCGATCTTAAGGTTTAGGTAAGAATAACTCTTTACACAAAAATAAACTTTGACTATCAAAAACTATTTCATGAACTATTTTAATTTTCTAAAAAAATGTGCTATACCAGTTCATTAGATGGACGCACACAATTTCAATTAGCGCATGTGAATTAAAGGTTTGAACTATGAGTTATCTGTAAGTAAGTACAACAATGAGATGAGGTAGAAGGAGATTCCGCCTCAAAAGAAACAATACTGACGGTGATTGATAGCCAACTTTGTATAGGAACGTAAGTACTTGTTTGATTTAAAACGTTGTTAAAAAGACTACGAATAAAATGTCAAGACAGACTGTTGATTTCCACGGACAAGTAAGAACGGAGGCATGTCGTAAGTCAGGAGTTCCATCCAAGCCATATACAACGGGGCAGAAACGATTCCCTTCTTGGGCATTGGTAGGGTCCTGTAAAAGATAAAGAAGAACGCCACATTAGTTCTTTTTCTAGCAATTATTTCACGAAGTAATTTCACATTCATTCGAGAAGATACATAGGTATTCTTACATAACAACTAAATCGGACCGACGTGAATTCTCCAAAAGTAACTCGCGTAATCTCATGTGACGGTTAGTCTTGTCTTTCAAGGTAAGAAGCTCAGTATCAGTGATGTAGGTCCCCGCTAAGGATAAGTAAACAAAGGTTGCATAATTAGCCCTTCAATATTTGAGAAACAAGGTCATGAATAAATCGCCACAGCAGCAGTGGTAGCTCACCTTTCATACCGGTACCCTCGCTTTTGAATGGAGCGATCATGTTCTCGAAATACGTGATCGTGGTTTCCTGTGGTTTCTTATTGTAATCAGGGATCATGATCAGGTCAGAGTAGTCTATTCTAAACTTTGCGAGCATTTCAGCCATCCTGTTTGTTAAATCAAAAAAGCCTAAATATAACACGACTGCTTGCGCATTTAAGATGAAAAATGCCTTTTAAAAAGACGCACCTTCTTTGCTCATCATCTAACTCATCTTTCCGATTTGCCAAAGCAAAAACCCGGAGTTTGCAACTGGACCAATTGGCACGGGTATTGATGATGTAAGGAAGAAGCAATGTTAGCCCACCATCATCATACAACCACCAAACGTCAATTGTTCCATGTTTGTATTTCTTTTGAAATTGAGTAATCCGATCGAGTACATCCTTCGACACGGGATTTCCTTCGATGCTCCTAAATAGAAAAAGTGAGATTTATCGTCACCGTAAAGAAGATTTCAAACCGCAAGAGATCGTGAATCTTAACATAATCCTTGAAATACAAAAATATGTGCGTACTTGTAAAGAGTAGATGGATCTTTCTTAGGTCCGGCTTTCTTCTCTTTTGGCTCCCCATTTTTACTGCCGTTTCTCGAATCCCCTGAGCCCGGTATGTCACCACTACTTGCTGAAATTGAAATGGAAGAACATGAAGGATGATGCAAAGATATCCCTCTTTATTCACAAATTTTTTTACAGTCTAAACCAGAAAACCCAGTGGCATACTACGTCTCACAGAGAACATGAAAGAGTAGGAGTAGAGCTAACGAGCATGCAGTTAGTAAAAGTTAATAATATCACAAATACAGATCGGATACCTTGTATTTTGAACATCATGCAAATCAATTTCTCTTTCAAATAAACCCGAAAATAACGTCTGAGTCTCCAAATAAAAAAATGAATTCGTGTTAATCTTCCCGAGTATAGAGAATACTATTTACATTAGACCATACCATCAGCAGAAATAATGAAGAGAAAGATCTCAATTACTTTAAAAATAAAGAACCAAGAACCCGGAAAAGCATAAATAGGAGTGAATAGAGGAAAATCTATTATTATGTTTAATAGAAAATAAGTGCTGCAATAATTTCCCATCACAAGTCACAAGCCTATCATCAGAAACAACTCTTTTTTACTCACCACGGACATTATTCCACACTCCTACACTAAGATAACGTCCGAGTTCTGTAGTCCGTGGGAGGCAGCCACAGAGAGAGAGATCGGAAAGTTGAAAGTAATGTAAGTAAGGTTATGGTTTTAAAAATTGAGATCACATTGGACAGCCGAGAATTGACATACTTGTGCATTTTTTGTTATTTCCGCAACCATCAAAATATTATAAGGTTAATTTAATGCACGAAAGATGAAGGGAGCGAATAAAATTGCATGCATTTTGTGGGTATAAGCATACCTTGTGACATTTGAGACAATGACTGATTTCGTGGCAAGGAATCATCAGAAGTGCTTTTGTTTTTCGTTGCGGCAGCAATTATGTTCCAATTGTCACCATCGTCATCATCATCAAAAGTTACTTTCTTACTAAAGTCGAGACCTTGTTCTACCCGCAGAACCGTGACGGAGATGTGAAGATCCAATGATTTGCTAAAGCGAAAGGAAAGCATTATAACGACATGTCAAAAAGCCCGTTATTTATCGAGAGAAAGGAACATGAATTTCCTGATTATTATTAGTTCAAGGTAAATTACTGGATCGTGTTGAAGTAGTGAAGGAGTTCCTCTCTGTTGCATGACTGCCAGTTTTGCTTGTAGCCCATCATCAAAATGTTTGGAGATATTTTACCAACTCCATAAGCCTGCATGAGAGCCTTAGCCCCCGACTCAAAGTCCATTTCATCCACAGCACAAAAGAAGGCTTTGATCCGATTACTGCGGAACCATGTCTGAGCAACGTGTGATAAGGCCGTGCGTTGACGATTATTGAGATTACCCTATGAAACCAGTGGAAAATTTTGTCCAATAACTGAGAATATCTGCATCAATATTGACATTTCAAGGGATTTTAAAAAGAAATGGCGTACTTTGACTATGTGACCACAGACAAGTAGCGACAGACTTTTTGTAATCAAGTGAGCAAAGTCAATGAGAGGAGGACGAGCACTTGGAAGGCCGCTCAATACCAAAATTTGAGGTCGGTAATTCTTGACGTGGTCATCAATATTGTTGAGCTGTTGGACAGCAGTCAATGCGTTAGTGTAACGCTGAGCTTGGGTTGAGGATCCCCAATTTACCTCTGTAAATGTCGCGAGACAAAAATAGACATAAGTGGACACTATGCAAACATTTGATAAAAATTACTTTCTCGAAGTTCTTCATTTTCATTGAGTGCTAGCTAACCTGGCTTTCGATATATGACTATCAGATATAAACATAAAATCGCTGCAAATGTCAGCAAAGCAGTTGACCAACTTATTAGGAACATCACGGCTACACAAAGGACAAATCCCAGAAGACTCAGCCACATGTTGTAATACTGCAGAGAGGAGAAAGTTTGAATGAGCTCTTATCATTTAGACGGCATAGTTGTTTTGACATCACTCATGCATGAATGATAGTGATAATATACTTGCATCGACCTCACCTACGTCTTCATCCATGCCCATGGTGCCATTCCCGGATGTGTTGTAACCGTAACAATCACGAAAATGCTCCAAGATGTAAGCACGACTATTGTTTTCCGCGAAGTCAGGGACAGTGAAGTTTCCAGTGGCATCTCGAACAACACAGGCGCCAGCGATCAATGCAAAAATTATGTACGAAATGGTTGTAACCAAGATTGCGAGGAGCGTTCCCTTTGGAATAGCTGCTTGGGGATCCTACAAAAGATGTGCATAGACAAAAATGGTTTCACCAAGTTGGTAATAAAGTGTAAGAAATTAATGCGACTTCTACATACTTCCAAGTCACCACTGATATTCGCACCCGCCAAAATTCCAGTTGCAGCTGAAAATAGAGATTATTTTAAATTAAGATATGTGAGTTGAAATATGGAACTGCTGTCCAATGGCCCATGTAAGAACATAGAATTCGATCGTACATGATCCTTAAAACTTGACGTTATTATACCTGGGAAAAATATAGAGAAAACGCTGAAAAAGTTCTGGCTACCCTCCTCAGTTGCCCTGTAATCCGCTTGGAAATTTTCTAAGAGCACTGACCCTGGAAGTAAGAAAACAATCCAAAAAAGGATTAAATTAAAAGCAGAAGCAAGAGTCTTGTGAGTGAGTCTTGTGCAAACAAGATCGATCCAAGACGTACCATTAAATCCAACAAAGCCTTTTGCAACCTCTTCATCACCTATTGAAATGTGGAATAAAGTTAATAATCTCGAAGTATTAACAATGATGTTATGTTAATTCCATAAAACTTATATCAATTAATGAGACTATTATTGCTTACTCAAAGGTCCAACAAAGCTTCCAATGACGAAGTCGATCATGGCTGCTACCAAAATACCTAACAAGCCTACTTGAGCCTATATTTAATGAAATTCACACGGAAATCAAATTCATATTACATAACGCTAGTCTGATTCATTCAATCATAATTGAGTTGATGACGTCATTCGTTTTTCTCACCGTTGCTTCCCACTCCATTCCAACAACCACGACGCATGTCAATACGACGATCGCTACTGCGCCAATAATCCTTACGCTGTTTGTAGGATCATCTACAACTTGCGTTTCCAGACTTTTCAAAAGATCGACAAGCGACTCGGCAAAGCCGACCGTGTACATGGCCACTGCAACAGCATTTGCTACAGCGAATATGAGCCCAATTGACGCTCCGAATTCAGGTCCCAGCGATCTAGATATCATGTAGTAGGTTCCACCTTTATCGTACAAAAGCATTCCATTAGTCCATCATAAAACCACTAAAAAGTCTCTCTTGACATTTATAAAAGCATTGATTGCTGACGGCTGACATTTCACGGAGAAGATTTCTCCTTTCCCAAAGCAAAAAGCATTTTCATATTATGCATGCATGCATTCACATAAGCTTTGAGAGTTATTGGCATGCAAAATGATGTCCGTTGTTTTCGCGTGCTCAAAGAAAGCAAATAAAAAGCTTTGATAACTTGCATAAAATATTAAAAGCCGAATTCCTTCCATTGTTCCGCTTCAGTGCGGTTTGGTGAATGGCCTGGAATAAACTTCGCATCAAGAAGAACAAAAATTCACGAAAGCAATCAATAAAGGATACAAACGAAGGAAGACTAGAGAAATAAAAAAGCATAACGGAAAAGCGCAAAATGACTTCCGGTGCGCACAATGACTGAAAAGAAAAACCTTCAAAGCGTTCAGGATAAGCAACATCGTATCTGGATGAGACAATACCATAAATGACAGAAGGGCATAGAACAAAACGGACGTGGTTTTATTACCGCACTAATAAAAAAAGTTGCATTCTCCAATTTTAATACCCACTGAACATGCATAAATCTATGGAAGTGCATAGACACGAAATGCTACAAATAAGAGAAAGTACGCAATAGAGTAGATGCGTCGTGCATGGGACACCGCAGTTGTTTCCAGTGCAGTAATTTGTGACCCCTAATTGTAGCAGTAGAATGGGAACGATGTCAAAAAATGGTTTAAATCGTCATTACCTCCTTTTACCACTCCATTTGTGCTAATTGCCGCCATGCTCAAACTTGTGATGAATGTAACAACACTTGTCGATACTATGATAAGTAGGGCTTCACCTAGAAACACAATCATGGAACGGGGACTTGGTTTAAATGTTAGTCAGTACATCATCATTATCACATTGCATCGAAACTATACAGAAGGAAGTCAGTCACATTCAACATTCATTTTATATAAGTAGTAGTAACGTCTACAGGTCCACGGGGTGGATGATTTTAGTATATAACTCTAGCCTCTATTATCATGATGAGAAATTATTACGGTAGTTTGCTAAAACTATAATGACTTTTGTAATAACCTTTGGGACCAGTTTTCCTCTCCAGTGACCACTAAACGGAAAACCCAACTTTTTAGAATTATTATGCATTTCCGACATGTTCAAACTTTGTGAACAGGGATTGTATGCAGCCCGGTCTGGAAAAATAATTTTTATGCCGTGTCAATGCCTCGTTTTCCCGTGGTTAGGGGACATTCACATCAAACGTTTGAATTTAGGGTGGGAGGGGGGATCTCGACGAAGCGTGACACTCCATATAACCGTTAATGTAAAAGTGCGTTACATGGGAGGGAGGGTGGTCTGAAAAATCAGGATTTTTGCGTTTGATGTGAATGCTCCCTTATGGCCTTGTAACCCTTTAAAAATTATACTTATTATGCCTTAAGTATGATATAATTAGAAATTTGATCTATCATAATATGCAACTGTTTCAAAAATGTTTAGGCAGTTTGTGCAGCAAAAGTCTGTACAAGTAAGTATATTTACAGAAATAAATAATATAAATAAATAAAAAAAACTTGGAAAAGTCAAATTACTTTCCCAAGAAGTCCAAATATAAAGCCAAGTTAAGTATTTATCTTCCCCATTTCAAACAAACCAAAAAAGTAAATCAACTGTGCCATGGCTAGTTTTCTAATGTAAGCTCGAAAACAGATATGATTTTATAATATCGTGTCAATCTTTGTTCTCTATACTACAATAATTGCAGTGCAATCATTGCACTTAAGATCTTGAACAAACAATGATCTCTCTTGATTATCATATCATGAGATACAAAGCTAAGGCTAGCTTGGATTTCTAGAAAAGCAAACACAAACGCATTTATAATTTGATAATATGCCACCTGCGGCACACAATAAGTTAGTGGTCTAATAATTTACAACGGGTTTTCCAAGAGGTGGCTTACCCCCCTTTATCTGCCCATTAGTTGATATAGCTGACATTGACAAACCAGTCGTAAGAGTGACGGCAGTTGCAAGTAAAATTACAACCCAGGCTTGACCTAAATTTCATAAAGTAATTTTTTTCTTTGTACAAATTATACAAAAACTATTTACAAAGAAAGTGATTATCTAACAAGATTGTCTCCTGAATTTGCCTATTTAAATGAAAGCAGACGCCCGTCAGGGACGGCTGCATGCCTAACTTGTTGGGAAAGATACCGTATGAAACCCATGAATATTGATTCGCTGGAATGGAATGCATTCCTTCATCATCATAAAAATGGTAATGAAGATGTGATAGGATGCGTGGATGGATGGATACAAAGAAAGGAAGGTAGAGATACAGATGATGTGTCTAAATAAATGCCTATTACTGACATATATCGTCATTTAAAAATAGCTTTCATTCGTGACACTGAATTTACATGTGGCAATTAAACTCAATCGATCAATAATTTGCGAGCTAATCACCATAATCAGCATTTTTAATGAAGAGTTGAATACGCACATCATTTATGCCATGTCAAACCATATCTTTTAAAATACTAAAATATTATCCTAATTAATTATTGGTTCATGGCATTGCATTATTTAAAGAACCTAAAACAATAAAATTCTTTCCAGAAACACGTCCTAGTCCTAATAACCTAACAGCCTACATGAGAGAGATGCCTGACTAAGGGATATTATTGATGTGCAGACGTTACTTTAAAAAAATTAAAATTTTTAGACTGAGATAAATGAATTCAGTTTAATGCATGGCCAAGAAAAATCATTGAAAACATGACTTACCAATTCCTGCCTGCCCGGTGACCCAGGACAGACGAAGAAAGAGCATAACACCCCAAATATTTAGAAGACATCTTACAAAAACTCCTTTGATCCAACCAAACTTCACCCTTCCTTCGGCTGGTGCGTCCTCTCCAGAGGCGTGAGTGGACGACTGCAAACAAAGAAAAATTACATGCCGTACTGTTGTATCTGATTTTAATAAATAAAAGGTCAAATGTGGTATGTGGGCTTATTATTTTTCTACCATATTATGCCGATATTGCCATAATTATTCATCTTGCTTATCTTGACTGTCATTTTTCGAAAGCATTAATGTATAAGTCTTTAGTTAGCTCAGACATCACGACATCAGATCCGTCTGAGACTGATAAAAAATTCTCGTGCAGAAATGGTACCTGGTGTACAATGATCCTGCACGAGTTGAGACCAATAACAAATTATCAAATATTTCCATAATAATATCAAATAGGATGCTCAAATTTCATTAGTTTAAAGTGCCGACTACAATTTAGTCATTGCGAAAATTCTCAGAATAAGCATCTAAATTCCATTAACATTCGTCCGCGAATACCTATTTTGCCTACATTAAATGTAGTTTGCATAACTCTCAGCTAAGATAAAATACCGAGATGTGACACGACAATTACAATTAGTCTTCTATTCAAATATCTGTCTGTTTCATTATCATTATCTCATCTAGAACAGGAAGTCATATCACAACAAAGAGACTCATTGTCCACAGCGTAGCATTCATAGTTTTTGGTAAGGATAAACCACTACCATTTTTGCACTTCAATTATGTTGGAAGTTTTGCAGAATCTTTTTTACTACCATCCCTGGACATTGCAAACTAAATTCAGAGAACATCGCAGCAAAGGCAAAATGAAGCTTTAAATACTAAAGTTCAGATTTGATGAATGAGCAAACGAGGAATTTGGTGAATGGCTGAGCAAAGGGCAAACCGGGAAAATGGGAGCCGGTTGGCTTGATTTTCCCCCAAAAGCACCGTTTTGTAATGAAATAATGAATAGCAAGCGTTCACTTTTTAGGGTTTTCTATTTCTCTTGTTTTAAGGTACACTTTGACTACAAGATTATCTTTAGCTTGCACTACATTGTATTAGATATAGTTGCAACAAAAAATCTCATCTCATCACTAATTAGAGATAATTACAAACTACGAACTATGCAGTAGAGTTGCAATCAAAAGAGATGTGTTTTGCATAAAAGAAATCTCGAGTCCTCCAATTCATGATTATTCTCCTATTATTTTATTTAGTCTATTAGAGGGCTCATTAGAATACAGACTATTCATTATGAAGGTGGAATGAAAGAAAGATTGATGCTTGGAAAATACAATGTTCTCTGTGAAGATAACTACTGTTGATTATTATCAGACACACATGTCATTATCGTCTGTTACTGATTTTTAAAAGTACCGGTTTTCTCCGAAAGGTTAAATGAATTATTTTTCTGCATTTCTGCAACTTTGCGAATTTCAAAAATGAGTTCATGGTGTGATGGCTAGATGCAGGTCATTATTGTGCATTAAAGAAGAGCACTTTTTTGCATAAAGTTCATTTCCTCAAGTGAAGTGCCACACAACAAGTGGGTTGAATTGAAATGCATATAACATGAATCATATCACAGCACAACGCCTTAGGCAAAGTCGTCATCGATTCGTTGACCCTTCTAATTATCTCCAATTCAATTGTCAGCCATACACACGAAGGGATATTCTTGGTACAAAGTGGGCAATTAGGAAAATTATAATTCTGTTCTTTGTAAATCATCTTGTCCATTACCTATGCACCTGATACTCAGGCAAGGTATGCCTTACCTTGCCTGATACTAACCCTGTTTCCATTGATCTGCTTCCCTACTGTTTTTTGCCGGAGACTCAATATGCCCCAAATTCATGCATGAATTCAAAGAAAGTGGAGCTTTGATGGTGTCGCAGCAATTATGTATAAGTTACAACATCCTGGCAGTCAATCCAAATAACATGGCACATTAGATTTTTTCTATTTTTAGGAAATTAATTAACTTCATCAAATTATTGCAACAAAAGCAAGGCTGCTTTTGTTTCTAGATTTTTCGCTGATTATGAAGTGGGGCATACGTAAAAACGAACCGTTTGATGTACTGGATTAATTAAAAGAATGTCTAAAGCTTCGTGAGGCTTACGCAATCATGTACACTTGCATAAGTATTCACAGGTATATCTAGAACAATCTATCGTTTCAGGGAAGGGGGAGCTAAAGCTTTTTCCTAACAGTATTCAGGCAACAAAACAATTACCTATGTATTATTGTTATCATCCTCTTTTTAACAAATTGTAATTTTTAATCCTTTGTGCTAATATACCAAAGTTGTTTACAAATTGAATCAACGACACGTGTGCGTGCACATTTTTTTTTGCTTAAAATATATATTTTTAGCCAATTCGATTTTTTCCAGTCGCATGTGACATTGAAACTTGAAAAACATTATGTGCAGTTGATTGACCACGAGGCTATTAGAGAAAGGGAT
>JAHZNI010001741.1:0-26038 GCA_027744415.1 Seira ritae | reverse complement strand
AGTAAGTACCTGAACAGAACAGTGAAGAAAAAAGAGAAAAAAAAAACGTCTGAGAGTAGAAAAAGCCACCTGCTGCTGCTTCTCCTGCTCCTGGATCGGAATCTTCGCTAGATAAAAAAATTACTCCGTCAAGTATTTTTTTTATAGAAGTCCGCCGAACTAAAAGTAAGTGGACGATATATGTAGTACCTAATCTTATTTTTTTCAAGTGGGTGAAAGTGTTTACCAGTGGCCAGCTATAGTAACCTAAGTACCTCCTACGTAGAGATTGCTTCATGAGGATTCCAAAAAAAATTGTTTTGCAAACACCCACGTGCTCCTTCACATCCAGTGCATTGTAAATATTATCATTATCTTATTTCTTATTATTCTTTTCTCCTTAAATTCCTGTGAATCGAAAAAAAAGTTTCCGGTAGGAAAAAAAACTAGTGAATTTTTTTCAGAATTATTTTTCACGCAGAAGTTCTTCGTTAGCTCATGGCCATGGCATTGCCTTAAGTGGATGCAAAATAATATACTGGTTTTTAAAGATATATTTTTTTTTGCATCACGGGGGCATAGTTGACCAGGCCGCGGACGAAAGTGAACTGAAAGTGTTTTCCCATGTGATGTGCATCTTTCCCTCTTTTTTTCCCTCTAAGAGTTGTTTCACACGCTCTATAGTATAGTGAAGGGAAGTATGAGTAAAGTTGAAATGCTTTCCCCTACATGTTGTGAATGAGGAGCAGCACATTTTTTCTCTTTGAATATGAAGAAAAAAAACAAGTAACTACTGCTGCAATCTGCAATGTGCTTGAAAAATGTGGTATTGCAAAAATTGAAGCGGGTGTATTTTGTATACAATGTCTGTTTCCTTAAGCTCGTATGCAGGCGAGGACAAGCTTTTCATTTTATGACGACGATCATAAATAAGTATTTCAAACAATTGTGCATCGAATGAGTAAGGATGCTGCATTGGATCTCTCAATGTAAGAAATTATTTCTTACTTTTAGATTGAAATTGAAATGCTTTAAGTTAGCTCCTTGTTTTCTTATGATAAATCAATGAAGAAAAATGTCCTGATGGCATTCCTAACAATCTTGCATTAAGATTAAATTATAAATAGATATAATAATTTATATTTAAGTTTATCGCTAAAGTCGAACAAAGCTTATTGCAGTGCAGCCAGACGAAAGGAAAGTGAAGTGAAAATGAAAAGCATTATATTATTATGAGTGTCACCATTGCACTGCACTGCACTGCACTGATGATGGGGAAACATTAGCTGTCCAATTCTATTGAAATGAGTCTACTCCATCTGTGACGTGAAGATTGCATTAATGCTGACATTCCGAGAAAGGATTGAATTCTGCTGATCGAAACGTTGTTGATGATGAGGTCTAAAAATCTGTGTGTCAGTCACTCTTCTCTCTCGCTCTCTCATTGATTCCACAGATAGCATTGTACTGCCCATGTTATGTTATGTTTCAACTGCTGCTGCCTCTGTTGCTGTTAATGAATAGTCAGTTTCCGTCTGGTAGATTGCTCGGAGGCAGTGTCTCATGCAATGTAATGCAGTTCCTGCTCGACAACATTCATCGCTTTCTCCATGTATATACAAATTTATAATGTAGGCATGGGTATTCAATTCACATTTCTACGAACACCGTTGTAAGCAAATTGCCGCTACAAAAGCTTCCCATGTCTTTGTCGGCACTGCACTGTGGCTTTCGACCAGGGAGAAAGAAAGCCAACCAAGTTTGCGCTTTGTTCCTAGCGCTTTTGTTATGGGAATTATGCATGTGCTATGCTCTATGTACATTATGTATTTGAAAGGCATTGGCAATGCCGATTATCCGATTCCGATCTCTCCGTCAATGAAATTTACTTGTTTTGATGATGAACGAAGGATTTTCTCTCATTCTTGGAAAGATGGTGTTTTATGCTGTTCCGCGAAATATTGTGCTGGGGTTTGTTATCTTGCCAAATGTGAAATGCTACAATTAGCAGGGGCCACTAACAAAATATGGAATCAAATTTCATAGAACAAAGGCTCGGGTGTGAATCACATGCATATGTACCTATAGCTTATTTTTGCAACAACTCCAAAAAAAATTTCCAATGGGGGAAAAAGTATGTTTTGACTGAAAATGAACTTTTTATTAATTAATATGAATGATCCAGCTTAGTTTATAGTTCTAAATTCATCCAGAATTTCCGCTTGAAATTCCCTTCTTCCCTTGTTGTTTTGTTTCCAAAACATAACGTGTGGAAGGTTCATTTGTTTTTGAAGAAAATTCATGAGGCATATTAGTTTGTTTTAATGACGAGAGGCAGGATTCATCTCTTCATTTTAATCGAATTGGTTCTACTATGAAAGGCTTGCTTTTATTTTTGTATTCGAGTCTCTGGGATTAAACATAAAGGCGTAATTGTCGTAGTTTTGTAGTTTGCCAGTGAAATGAATATTTTAGGCCGAACCTCTCATCAGAATATGATCCTTTTTCGGCTTAGCTATTATCCATAGAATAAAATAATGAGGAGGAGAGGAAGGAGCGTGGAACAAGCTCATTTTTATCTACGCTTTCTCTACCTATCTCTCCATGAATTCGAAAATAGAAAGGGCATTTTAATATTATAATGCAGACCTGTTCTAATTTTTATTACTGTAGCGTAGTTGCTTTTCCGGTTGTTCTCAAAGGGAAGGTGGAGGATCTCAAAGCATGAGGTGGTGATACTGGTACACACATTGATAGCATCCCCACCAAAGGGAAAGTTAAGCGGAGAGGTCTCGTCGAATGTAGTAATACGAGCAATATGAAATGCAAAGTACTTCCGATAATCAAGAGCTCAAAAGTCCAACTTTTTACTGGAAAAGTTCAAGCCTAATAAAGTTCACAAATAGAATCGAAAATGAAAAGTTTATTAAAGGCTCGTCTTGTGTCTTACACAAGGCTCGTTCTGTATTACAAGTTCCCGTTCCGAAAGATACCTCCTCCAGGAAAAAGACAACAAAGCTCGTAAAATTTTAAGACTTGTTCTGGTCGGTTATCATGTAATAATGAAATCATTATCGTATTCATTCTCATTTTCGAAGGCGAGGCGAGTGGGTGGCTGGTGGCTGTTTTAAGTACGGAATATATATTCGCCGAAAAATGAGTTTCCCCCATCACATCACATTGCGATTTCATTACTTTACGATATGATGTAATCTATAAAATTCTAGCAAGTTGGCAATCGGTAATGATTAATTTTGCATCAATCTTCAAAGTTAGGCGAGACTCCGAGACGTTCAATTACAGTACAACTTCCTCGTCCTTTAATTAGGAGAAAATAAACAAATGCACGTGTGCTTCATATTGTTCTCAAGAAATTCTATCCCAAAAAGGAATGTTTCCGCTGCTAAGCTAATGCTACTGTAGGTCCACAAAATAAATTTGAATTTGCTTTTGGGTCTCCACGATGCAATTTAAAAAATAGAACCATGGCGATTGCAATACAAAAAATCGATTACATGGTCGACCAACGACATTATAAATGAATTGAGGGAAAATTTTTGTGTAAATTTTTAAAATCAATTGTAGATTGAATGCATTGTAAATTTTGAGAGTAGAATAACCAAAGGGCCTGGAGGCTGTGTAGGGTAAGAAAATTTCCTCCATTCATATTGACTATATGAACTACTTGACATTTAGTCATTTGAAAGCTTTGAGGGTAAATAAAGATGAGAAAACAAAGTAGCAAAACTAAAGCAGTGTATGGATTTCAATGTAAAAAATACACTTCAACTGGAAAGACCATACCAACTGCTGCTGGAACAAAGATCGCGATAGAAATGTATCACTATACCCCTCTGGGTATATATCATTACTACCTCTTCTCGTCCTTTCACTCGAATCCCTATTTTGGCCGTAATGACCAAACACTCTTGGGATACACTTTTTGTGAGAATTGTGTTTTCCAAGTACATAGAAATGGAGGGAAAAAATGATGAAAGAAGAGGAGGAGATGGAACGATGCTTATAAGAAGATATACTCAAAGTAGCAAGAGTGTAGTAGCGTAATCTAAATATGCCTGCAATTAAAAATTCAAAAAAATAAACCTTTGAGTATTGCATTCTCAAAATGAGGAAAAAAGGGAAGCAGAAAAAAGTAAATACGGCAGCACAAAACATCTATTTTTCCCCTCCCTTTCTCTTATCCATCCCTGTGCGTCTTACTCAATCGCTTTGATATATGAATCAAGGAAAGGGAGTAAAAAAATAAGAAACTGGATGAAAGAAGGAGATAAGGCCGTTTTATAAACTAATTGCTCCTCCTAGCACCATCATTAAAACCAGGAGATGGCTAAAGTCGGATGTATTTTTGAGCAAAAAAATTTAGTTTTGGAATACTTTACTACTACTGACTGATCTTCTTTTTCTTATCTCTGAGACTTTGTAATTTAGCGAAAAAAAGGAGATACTCCTCCTTTCAGTCCAGTTTTAGAGACTCTCATCATCATCATCAGCATTCAACTCTCTTACTTATTACAAACCTCTATTAAATGAGTCTTCTCTTAAATAAATAAATATGCTTATGCATACACGGAAAAATATCCTGATATAATGCAAGTAGCTTCAAGAACAAAACAAAACTGGAAAAAATCTCTTCTTCTTGCCCAATGCCAGTAAACAAAATAAATGTCGAGATCTGATTAACCTAATGAGTCAACTTCCCGAAAAAAACTCACATTTACTTCGTAAGGGAAGTCGTTCATAACTCTTTGCAATTATGATAATGTCCTTTGTTTGCACAAAAAAAAGTTGGCTGTACAAATATAGATTGCATAAGTTTGAGAAATTGCAATTTTTGTGTACCTATGTACCATAATATTTACGAACGAAGTACATACCTGCTGCCATTACTAACTTTGGCGGTCCGTCGGTCCCAAATTATCTACAATCATCAGATTCGTCTTAAAATATATGAAGTTTTTTAGGGCAGGCGGTTATATGGATAATGGAAATAGTACCCAGTGTACGGAAATACGCAATAGAGGAATAAAAGGGAATGATAGGGAGGAATGAGCATCTTCCTCATCTTCATTATGATCATAATTGCCATTCATGAAAATGTGTCCTTGCACCGCACCAAAGAACATGATCTTGATGTTGTAGAGTAGTGTGGCTCCTCCATATGTAAATTGGATGTGGAGAGGGGGTTGCTTTTTTCTCTCTTGTGCCAACTTTAATCTGGAAAAAGCTTTTCCAGTGCTGTGGTAGGCTGTCCTGACGTCAACTTATTTCAGTAATATTCGATGGCCCTCCGGTTGATAATTAGTTGATTTTTATGCTCCGTCTTATCTAATTACTTTGGGAGAGGGTTTTCGAGATGAAACTGTACCTTGCTTGCCAAGTTTTTTTTTCGATTAATTATTATGCGTTTCGATGACGATGACGACGATGCTCATGATGTTCATCGTCAGCAAACTCGGTGCCTGTGCCACTGTCACCGTCATTCACTTTTCCTGAGTTGAAGAAACTAGTTTTCTAATAAAATAGGACAGAACAGAAAACCAATAAGTATAACAAGCTGCCCATTTATAGCTTAAACTTGTCTAGTGTCGATGGAAATTGCATTCGAAATTCTTATTAATTCTGCGCTGTATTAAAAAATCATAATTGGACAGAATATCTAGTGAAATAAATTATGGAGAAAGTTTTCTATTTTTCCTGCTACTGTTTGATGATAAGTTCTACGCAACATAAATTACAGTAAATAAAAGTGAAAACAACATCCTTAGAGAGAAACGAAGATATCAGGGTAAAAATGCCAGTCATTTTTCTTTCCAGCATAGCATAGAGCACTGATGATGAGATAAGCAATGGTGCATCTAAAGAAACTTTCTTTGCTCTTCCATACTTGAGTAACTAGCAAATAGTAGATCATTAGCTGAAAAGAAGGCGATGATACGATGATCACGGAAAAAAAACTTTCCATTTCTTCGTGGAAAAATATGCATATTCATTTCTATATCCCATATTATCAAGATAGAATAGATGGATGTGTAGAGGGTTTAACTCGTTTCGTTTAACTTAAGCCCATCGCATTTTTTTTCCTCCGCTGAATCAACTACCCTTTTTTCCCTTCACCCTTATCTCCAGCTCTTTCTAATTAATTTAAGAGCCTAAAATATTTTGCTGTTTTTTTTCTCTCTCTATTTCTCTCCTTGCTTGCTTGTGTCTTCTCCCACTTTCTCCACCAACCACTCGCACTTGATATGCATCGGTCTTTTAGTAAGTATGAGCTACTCTCGTGTTGAGATTAGATTCAAGCTTTTCCCTCCTTCTTGGACAACAATGCTATATTCCATGGTGTAGTGTAGGGTTATGCATGATTGTCACCAGAAAGAAAGAGAGAAATACCAACGACTTATACTACTCCAGTTTAAAATATTTTATCTCTGATCTGCTCCTGCCTCCTTTTCCTTCCTCCTTAAGCTTGTCTATTTACTTTGGTTGAGTAACTATAAAAGATATTATTGTTATGAGATCAAGATGATGATGATGATCATGATGATCATGGCTCCCTTTTAAACTAACTTTTTTACACTCTCTCCACTACTATTACTAAATACCCTCACTTCTGTCTCTTTTTATGTCCAATTTCAGAAGAAAAAAAAGTTTTGTTAGTTAATTCAAGCAAAAATATATATCATTCCTACTTTTACTTGTCCATTTCTCTCCCTTCTTTATCCCTCGTAGAATATTTACCCATTCTCTGGAATGTGGTAGTAGTGTAGGCATGCCTCACCAAAAAATGAAAACCAAAATATTTCACTCAAAACTATTCCACACTAGACTAGGCGAACGTGATGACGATTTTCCACTGAATTTCCTTGATCCTGTTTATATTTTCGCTTTGGATGAAGAAGATAAAATAGTATTATACAAGTACTTATGTATGTGTGTATGTACTACCATGTGTGGGCACCTATACACTTTCACTTCTTTCACTTTCATCATCAAAACTGGCAACTGCATCATTATACATTATATGTACGAGTCAAGCATAAATTTTCACTTTTCACAAGTTTCAAAGATAGTACGTCATCATAATATAATGCCTTATACGACCTCACCATGTATTCCCTACGAAAAAAATTAGATATCTGTAATCTTGAAAAATTCCTTAAAACCATTTTTTTCTTCAGAGAGATGCCAACTGAGACTGAGAGGTTAGGTAGTTGGCAGTTGGAAGGCGTATCGGTGTCAATATAATCAACTTTGCTGGAGGAGCTTATATTTGTGACAAAGTTTTTCTCTTCAATGATATCTGGCAGAAAAATTTCACGCTCAAAATTCTTGAGATTTTCTTCTCTCTAAAGCTTTTCATTTCCTGTTGAATTTCATACGCCCCACTGTTATGCTATGTAGCCGCATACTGATCCTATATTAAAGTGAGTGAGAAAGAGACCTTTTAAAGTGAGATAAAGAAAGTAAAATCATTACAATAATAGGTGACATCAAGCCCAAGTTAAGGAATTTCTTTGGTCGTAACCCCCAAGATTAGACTTTTTGAGCTCATGAACTATCCTTACCATAATCATCATCATTTTTCCCGTCCAACTTTGTTCAAATTCTATGCCTTACACGATTTATATGATGTTGCCGTAAATGCAACAAGAGATATACTGTAGTATAGGTTGGTTGAAGTTTGAGGGTGACACCAGCCGCAGTTTTTTGCATTTCGGTTATCAAATAAATTTAAGGAACCCGTGAACACTACGGTGGAAAAATTGGATACAATACTAGTTACTTTTACTTTTTGACGGTGAAAGGATAGACTACAAAACCAGATCAGATTCTGCTCAGGTCTGGTCTCCGATATGTTGATATATAAAAACGCTTTCTACTCGTTTCCTTTCATGTTAAATGCGTTAATCATTTTGAAGTAATTACTGGTAATAATGATAATGACGATCATATAATAATTCCTTTGTGAGTACGTTTAAAAAATGAATTTCAAATGCACAAAAGAAAATGTAGGAAGAAAGAAGAATTTATTTATCATGCAGATATTTTTTTCTGTGCACATATATAGTTCATAATTCACCCTCTTTACAACTCCATGTGCACAACTACTTAAGCTTTCCCTTTTTATCTGTCACGGATGGAAGAAATGATTATGATATCAGTTATGGCTGGCGGCTGTAGATAATTGCTGCTCGTACACGGAAAAAAGTAGCATGCCGGCGACTAACACAAGAACAAAAAATATATGGAGAAAGTGTAGAGAAAAAAATATAATAAAATAAAAAACAAACTTTTATAGTGAAAGACGGAGAGAGAGAAAAAATTACTCCTGTGAATCAAATCCATGACAGAGGAACAGGGGAGAACAATGACAATTAAAAACGTAAAAATTGCACAAAGAGTCAAGGATGCCATGCCACCCAGACCCAGGCCCTCAAAAATGGAGTTCAAACTGTGGAGCAAATGAGCATTTTTGTATTAAAGTTTTTAAAAACAATGACAGAATTAGATATGCAATATGCACATAAAACCTGAGAGCTGAATAGCGATGAGAGATAGTTAGCTCTGGTTAGATTTTCAGATTTACACGCTTGGTTTAATATTATTTGATTATGTAGCTATTTTTCTAAAAGGTTTCGTTCATTTCATGAGTAAAAAATTTTCGTTCTTTTGTAATTTTAAAAAAGCGTGGTTCTGTCTGGTTCTGCCTGGGCGTTATGTTGTTTTTGATCAAACACTAGAGAAAAGTAGGAACCGAGCTTGGGAAAAATATAACCCTGCTATGATAAATGCCTGCAACGAATGTTTTCTTTCCAGGTTGATGATGAAATCGTAAAAATGTCGTTAGAAACAAACGTCTTACCTTTTTCCCCATTCTGGTCTGGCTTTGGCATTTGAATTTGCATTGAATAAATAGATATGTTCTCTGTCTGCCACAACTTTTCATTATTCACTGGTTTCTTCGTAATTTTTGGAGAAACATCAAGAAGCCATCAAAAAAATGCTTCCAAACTTACCAAAATATTAGCGTAGCGAATTGATACAGAAGTGAAAGCATGGAATCCATCTTGTCACATTTGTTTACCTAGGCTGAGGTTATATCTTTCTCCAATGCATCAATTTTCTCTTTCCGTTTTTCCGTACGCAAAATAAATTACCAAAAAATGAATAGCTGTAGGGACAACCGCCTTATTTTCAATATTTATGCAAAGCATTTTTTTTGTAAATTTTCAGAGGAAAGAGAAGTGGCGGGGTGAAAGAGTTGTGCCTCGGAGTAAGCCTTTCTTGCTATTCTTTTCCCATCACAAGCCCTCCTCCCTTGACTCCTCGTTTTTTTCTCATTCATTCATTTGGTATTTAAGCTATTGTTTCTTTTTCGTCTTCATGGTTGGCAATACTCCCTCACTCCTGATGAGACCCATCTCAAGTGCTAGTTTACTATGTATGTACACAGTACACAGTACCACGGCAATTTTTTTGTTTAGAAAATACTAAAAAAGACGGAAAGACACTGATTTACTCCCAGGATTTGCGTTAATTTCTTTTTTGTTTTCATGCAACCCCACTCTGATCACGTTTTCTGTTTTAATCAGAACTGATCTTCTTCTTTTTTGTCTAATTCAATTTGGAAAATATTACACTGCCACCGAACATACCAGCCATCCAACCGGCATTACGCAATGTCTTCTCCTTTTTATTTTATATAGAAGCAAAGAATCACAATTAAAATTGCTAAGTTTCCCAAGAACAACAGTAGTAGTTTTTTTCCCATTTAGATCCATTTATTTCGCCATACGAAAAGAGACAATGGAAAATGGAAAGAAATTAATACACTTGACAGCCAACAGTATTACCATTTCAGATAACGTTTATTTTTTTTGTTTTCTTAGGAAAAGACTTTTGTATTAAAAGCCTACTACCATATACCACGCGGAGTGCATATTTTATAGTTTAACAGTGAATCCTCCTTTTTGTCGTTTCAGAGCGATTACTATTACAATTTCTGATCTCCTCCTTGTCTTCCTACTCTCCGTATTATTATGACTTTAATTTCTTGGGTTTTCGCGAAATCCCCGAAAAAAAAGTTTTAAACAGTCAGTTTAGCTCAGTTCATTTTGGAGAAAAGAAATTACTCCAGAGTAAATCTGAGAGACTTCATGGGAAGAGCTGAGAATAGGGAAGGGCAGAGATGCAAGAGGTACAGAGATACATATAACCCTTTTGACCTTTCCCAGTCTGTCCTTCTATATTTCCTTGTCACATTTTCGTTTCAATTACTACTTCCAAGAGAAGTTTTGCAGAAGCAAAATAAGTACATGATATCGAGAGTGCGGTGCAGTGGTTGGCTGATGGTAGGGTATTTTTCTGTTCACTTTACCCCAGTTAACCCCTCTTGCATAAGCTGGGTTTTGCTAGGGTAGTTTGTCATCTATTATGTGCAGACTAGATTTATTGGAGCCAGTAGAATACATATATCCTGTTGGAAAAATGAAAATTTTCCAAAAAAACAATTTTCATTTATTTTTTTAACATTTGAATAGTACGCTCTCCTCCGACGACGTTGTTGTGTATAACATTCAAATCCCGTTTTTTACATTATTTCAGCGAGATAATTCAATTTAGCCTCATTTTACAAGTAATCACATCTTTCTCTGTCAACCATCCAGCGGGTTATCTTAATCACGAAAAATCTCATCTTTTTTTCCCTTTTCATCCTCCTTTCCACCAGCACCACCACCCCTCCACACGGAATACGTTTTTTCCGCTGGTATGTATTTTTCATTTTCTCCGAAAGAAGATAAAAAAATACGAACAAATTTTTAATTTATTTTGCCCTCCTTTTTTAGTACTCAAAAGCAAAACGTAATTTACAAATCTTAATTTTGATTAGTGAACAGCTCGCAATCATAGAAAAGTATATCCTTGTGCAGTACAGTATCGGGTCACGTTTTTTTCTGTATTCAAATACTTTTCTCTTAATTTTATGGCATCAAACTCTTGCTTAAATATGATTTATGCATCTGAAACTCTTAACTAGAAAATATTTTTTGCCACAGACCTTTACTTTAAAAAATATAGTTGGAATCGGTGGCTTCCATCAATTTCCTCTTTCATTTTGACAAGTGTGTTGTAGTGTAGTATACAGGATACTTAACGATCTTTCTATGATCACCATGAGCCATGATGATGGCAGACGATTTTCTCCAAGTAAAAGCACGACAGATATCACAGTGCATTACTTCTTTTTAAGTGCACGTGATGTGGAAAAAAGGGAGCGAAGAAAGGGGAAGTGAAATGCATCCCGGCTCAATCACTCGTTTTACTTCTAAAAAGGCACCGGCTCTCTCTCTCTCTTCTTTATTTCCTCTCCAAGATACTTTTTCGAAGATATGCATGCATACATACCACCGTCATCGTCGTGGGGTCCAAACATTATGCAAAAATATTTTGAAAAGAGTCAAACTCAAGTGAACTGAATGCGGTGCATTTCTATGCACTTCTACTTGTGTGTTCCTTTTCATCCATATCATTATCATCGTGATCATGATCATGATCATGATCATGATCATCCTGCCCGTGATCACGTACCCTGAGAAGAAGCATTCAGCCCTGACTGACACACCCAAAATATAAACTCCCTTCAACCAAGCGAGCTCAAGCTTGCGATTGTTCATGCATTCATTCACTCAAGCCCGCTAACCGTTTCCCTTTTTGACTTTTGACAGATTTGGCGTATTATGTCAAACAGATTTTCTTTTCTCGGTTTTTCCTGCAATGATGATCTGCTCAAAAAAAAGTAGAGGAAAGGAAGTGCATAGTTCATCATATAAGGGATGATTTTCCCTTTCAAATTATCCACTATACTGTAATAAGATGCTTACGTTTAGATTTAGATGCATGTATGCATATGCAAATGAGGAGAGGGAGTGGAGGGGGATGATTTCCCTTTACATTTTACTTTCGAGAATAATATAGTGCTTGTATGTATGTAGTTGGTTCGGAATGTTTGGAAATGTTCAAATATTGGCCAATTTTTTGTGTTTTGATCTTTGAATTTGTTGCAAAAACGATGGTTTAGAAGAAAATATTGCATTTAATTTATTACTTCGTGAGAAATGCGAAAAAATGGAATTCTTTCGTAGGCTCAAAATTCGCAATATTTTTTTAAATGGCGTGGATGTTATCCCATGAATTCTCGACAGAACTATCCTCTCGCTGATCCTATTTGATTGGCTGTAGCTGTAGTAGTGCTTCACAATCCCCGAGTAAACTTCATTAAAGTGCAAACTACCCCACAAAATTGAATTCCCTTACGTAACATCATAATAAATCGCATCAGCAATACTAAGCAAGTTTTTAGACAAGAAGAAAGCCAATGTCTGAATCTATGGAGCATGAAAGACGCTTTCTCTAAAATACTTTCCTTATTTGCATTTCAATCGATTCTTATCTTAAAAGAGGACAATTGACTTTGTCTTGGAATCAAATAAACCCAACAAGAAAAAGTCTATGGGGCTTCACGACAATATAACTCCTTTCTTATGTACTCCCAAAGAAACAAAGCAGACATGATCCTTTTTGCTACGATGATGTCCTCAGAAAAAAGACAAATGCTATGTAGATACTTCCGAATCTTGTAAAGTAAAAAAAGAGATCCTTTCATAGGACACGGCATTTTATTTGCTATGGAGTATAAATAGAGCAATAGATTTTGTTGAAATAAACATGAGGGGAAAATTACATCTCCATAAAAAAGGGAAAACGAGGACAGGGAAAAAAATGCACTTGACTATGTAATCTAATGTTTCACATTGCCTTATCTTTAAAATGATCCCATTGACTGACAATATTGCTTATTGACATCTCACAAAAACAGCAATTGGATCATGTATTTACTACATTACCATATTTTTTTATACGAAAAAAATTGTTCGTGGCGGTGGTGGTGATGGAAGTGGAGGATAAGTATGTTGTATTTTGTTTTGTAAAAACACCCTCAAAACTTTCCCGGATCCCATTTCCCAACCATTACAGTTTAACATACCTCAAAAAATAATACACACTTCTACTTGATTTCAGTTTGAAAATAAAGGCGTGCTTGTTTTCCCTCTCTATCTTGCTGACGACGTACTTGACATAATGTTGAGAAAAAAGTGAAAGAAAGACAAGGAAAAAAGGGAGAAAAAAATTTAAAAGGGGAGACGAATTTTTTTTCATGAAAAAAAAGAAGAACGAAAGAATTTCACCCTGTCAAAGAGTGAAATGAATGGAGGCATTACACTAGAATAAAAAATGTAAAACTAACAGGTCGTCGATTCTTTTTTTCCCAAGAACCCCTGCTCCCAGGAAAGGAGAGAAAAAAAGAAATCGGGAAGTTGAAAGGAATTGAGTATCTATAGCGAGAAGAGAGGAGAGTAAAAAATATTTCGATATGATGATATAGAATATTATTGCATGAACTTTCTTTTCTTCTCAGGGAAAGGAGAACATTGTTTGACTTGCATTGATATACAAACAAGACAAGGAGACCGAGCACAGATGTTTACATCTTGTATATATATATATTTTTTCGGTTTGCGTTTCCTTGTTCGAACATAAAATAAATGTTGATGTTGAGGGTGCTTTCTCTCCTCCATCCGAGTGAAATAGTAGGTGTCTGGAATGTACAACGCCTTCTGGATACGGAATCAGGTTTGGTGATTGATTACTGTTTACTTTCCGGTAGAAAAATTAGTGGAAAAAATAGGGAAAAAATTGCATGATTTATTAATAATACCATGTCTTCATAAATGAAAGAATAAATAATAAATTCGGTCGGAGAAAAGGAAAGGGAATTATGAATTGTTGTTGTTGGAGGGATTTTTTGGACTCAGAGCAGAAGAGAATAGAACACGCTCAAGTAAATAAATACTTCCCCAAACATTGGTTTCTATCTTTGTTCATTTCCTAGCCACCAGCTAGCTAGCTACCTGAACGAACGAACAGATCAAATGGGATTAGCTCAGGTGTCATGGTGTAGATGGAGTAGGGAGTTTGGTAGGAACTCACAAACCGGCTCATTGATTTTCATCATTTTGGATTGTGGAAGTAGACTGCTGTGCGCCTCATGCCTCATATTCACATTGAAATACATACATACATGTTCATGAAATCTTGATCAGCTCATCAGCTCATCATCAAGCGCATCAAATTGTAATTCCAATTCCCACCAACTTTTTCCAAGAAATTGACGTGATTGAAGGACAGTAATTAAATAGCCAATAATCTAAGCCGAATTACTTGTTCAAGGTTATCAGGAAAATTCTAAGATAAAATTTAAACAAGTTACGCGTCAACAGCTGCATGAAATTTATTGTAAAGTTTAATCGAATTTTCCACTTTTTTTTGACTTGCTCAGCTCAAAAAATCGGAATATCAGTCATATGCCATGCCATGCCTTCAATAAAAAATTTTTCTACCAGGTTTACAAGGAGGGTAATACCGTAAAACTTCCAAAAGAGGCCTATCTCTAGATAAGGCCCACTTCTAATTAACGCCTATTTTTAACGATGATTTTTTTAGAAATATAAATTTCAACACATTATTGCCTATCTCTAAATAAAGCCCAGCCTCTAATTGTGTCCTATTTTGCGAGGTCATTTTGGGTTTAAGCCTAGGCTCTTTTTTGAAGTTTTACGGTATGTAATCTAAATCTAAATACTTTGTATACCTACACTATTCACAGTATTCACTTTCTAATAACATCTCGCTAGGAGTTGTCGACTTGTCAAATATTCATGACAACTGATTAGACAAAAAGCCCATGGGGGCTCGCATCTCAACTTTTGATTGACAGTTAACCTAGGACTTTCTGACATGGATCTGATCGTACTCGTACGTAAACTTATATACTTATAATGCCCCACTATTACTATTACCATCTTTGGTATGTACACTATTACTGTCTTCTCCAAAGAGATCCATCATTTTTTTCTCCCGACTTATTTAAGAAAAGAGAGAACCTACACAGCGCTTTATATCTACCTATGCATTGTTTTTGGAAATAAGTAGAGGAGTTGTAACATTTTCAGGCAGGTAATATATACACACGTCATGATGTATTACCTATACTGACGGAGGGTTGAAAACGTTTCATCTTCAAAGGATCTGCTTATCTCCGCACTTACATAATTTTTTACAAACGATCACGTCCATTATACCCTGTATCACTGGTTCGGATCTCCTTTTCTAATAGAGAGGTCCCGTCGTGAGAGGGATCATAAAACGTTGCGTTGGGTGGATTGGATTCAGATTCAAACTGTACTTATTTTGATCATTTCTTGAATTTCATATTTTAAAATTAATTATTATCTTGATAACACTGCACTGTCTGCTGGAATCTGCAATATTGCAATATCGACGTTTATAGGTACAGTCCAGAGTCCAGAATACCTTTTGTCTCATCTCATCTAAATAACAAATTTCTTCTGATCCGCGATGTGCATTGATGTGATCTGATAAAATATTTTGTCTCTGGATATTATGTATATTTTTCAGTGTTTCGTGAGCAGAATCTTATTTCAATACAGCTTCGATATGAGAGGTCCACATAATACTACATATTTGACGGAATTTTTTTCCGAGGTGAAAAAATAACAAGTTTGTCAGTTTTCATCATCATCATCAGTCCTCAAAGAAGAAATTCTGCTTGACAGTTCTCTCTCTCTTTGTCCAGTACCAGTTACAAAAGTATTATCGCCATCGGAAAAAGGACAGAAATTAATGTTTAAATCAATGTGTAATGTTTTTATTTAAATATGTATGTACCTATTTTACTTATTTGCCAACGCAACGCAAGGATACATGAAAAAAAATTTGTTAGATCGATCTCGTTCTGGTATCCAGAAAAGGAGGGGAAAATATGATGTACCTATAATTCGAGATGGTATTTTAGAATCATTTCAGTGATTTATTTCACTTTCCAATGAATTATTCATTTGACAACACACGTGTGGTCTACTCCGATCAAAATCAAATAAATGAGCTTACCCCCACCACACACTGGCGATAATACTTGGAATTGTGAGGGATGATAATGTGAACAACACATGTTGAATGACCAGTTGAGTGGTGTTCTTTTTTATTCAGAGGGATTCTCTCACATGTCTGATCGTCAGTTTTTTTTATCAAATCAGTCTCGCCTGAATAACAAGTTCTCGTATGTGATGCGATTATCACCTACAATTTCCTTTTAATTGAATATTCCTTGTCGATTTCAAAATGACATGGGAGTGATCCCTTCATAGATGTATATATGTAATTCGGAAATATTTTGAGTTCTCGCATCTGTTATGCATATTTTGCAAAAATGCACAGAAGCTGGCGATTTTTTTCCTCGAAGAAAAATTTTTATTGGCCGTAAAAATTTGAGCATTTAGGAAAAGTGCAATCGATCCTCCTCGAGGGACCAACAACAATAACACTACAATAAATAAATATACATATATTTTTTATCAATATTACCAATCAGATCACGTCACCCCTTTTCTTTCCCCATCGCAATTGTCATCTCATTCTTGAAGCACATACACAACAGAATAAAATGCCGTTCAATGGATTTATTCCCATAAATAATACACTTGGCCGTCCTCTGAGCACGTAGGAAACAAAATAACATCCCGTGACAAAATAAAACGAGGAGAAATTTTTTTGGGGGCTTTCATTTTCAATGCCCATTCTTTATTCTTTTCCCCCAAAAATAAGAGACGGAGGAGATGCTATACTATTTTTATAGAGATCTACTCCTTCTTCGTCTCAAGCTAAATCCGAAAAAAATTTATGGTGGCAGTCAAACTCGCAGCAGTGATCACGATCACACGGACAAGGAGCACTATACTACATGTTTAAATTCAACCCTTTTTTTCCTGGTGACTCCTTCTGAAATAAAAATATCTTTTCGTTATGAATGTAAGTTGTGGCCAGGCCACTTACGCATTGGATAATATAAAGAAAGTAGGAGATAAGTACTTACCTTTATGGTCCACTGACTTGACTAGAGGGAATCGGATATGGTCACCGAAGAGGACAATCATTTTCAAATAGTTTATGCATTATTATTTCTATTACTGACGTTTTTATAACAGTTACATACTACTATCATCTCGAGGGTTATTTTTTTAGGTCTTGGTCTTGCTTGCAAAGAGACAAATATTTCTCCGAATGGGACATGAGTTAAAAAGAGCTAATTCATGCAAATGATATAATGTAATGCATGATGCTCTTGAAAATTTGGGATGATGCATAGTCAGAAGTATGGAATGTGCCGTATTCATATTACACACACACACACATTCCGATAAATAAAGTGGTGAGGTTAAACTAGCCATTAAATTGACCATGCCCTTCCATATTATTATCAAATTCATTTTTTTAAATATAGGGAAAAGATTCTCTTCCTATGCAATGCACATGTTTGTATTCATCCTTCATAATACATATTCAGTTTCAAAGGAAAGTTAAGCCTATATTTTCTTCAGCAGAGGTTTATTGTTTATGCCCCCATAAAAATCACTTGACTTCCCCTTACCCAAAGACAGTTTAAATTCGTTTGACAATTTTCGAATTATTGTAGGAAATTTATCGTTTCAGAATGAATGCTTTTTATTTATTGCATGAGTAAATGTTAGTTGAAAAAAAAATTTTTGATTTGGCTTCTGGTTTGGCTGGCTAGCAGCTAGCTAAACCATATTGTATGATTCATTCATATAGTTCATAGGTATATGATTGCTAAGACTTTTCTCTTTCTCTCCAGATTCCAGGATTAGATTCCAGAAATTACTATAGATGGATCGATAATTATTGTTCACCTCTACGTCTACATTTTACGTAACCCCTTTCTACAGTAATTTAATATGTTGTGTCATAACTTTACGTGCACCTTGCTTCCTTACCTTCTTCTTTTCCAGTCAAAATATCCATTCCTAAATTTCTACGAAGGAATGGTACATTTTACAGAAATACCATCCCTTGGTTTATCGTTACCTATGTTATCGTCCTTAGAATCTAAGGGAAAACATAAGATTTAATTTCTTGATAGGTTTTGGCAGTTTTGGAATGTTACCAAGTCAAGTGCTTGTACATAATAAAAAATAAACAAAAACATAACTCTAAAGAATGGGTAAATAAGATGTTATGCTCGATCAACATTTATCAAAGCATTTTGAACGCAGGTAAGGAGTAATGCGATACAAGTGCAGGAAGAGAAATAGAGAGACATAAATACAGATACATAGTTTTGATTATTATTATGTCAATTAACTCATTTACGCGATGCTCAAAAAAATGTTTTAATTTTCAACAATAAATGTTTACATAATGTATTCACCAAATGCAAATGAGCCTCCTATAATTTTGGTGATTGCATATTGTTTACAAAAATCGTCCTATTCAATTCAAACCTGAAATATACAGCAGCGAATAAATGTCAAGAAACTGGATTGACTTAATTCACTGGGAATCCCAAGTATGCATACCTATTTTTCTAACAATAAGATACAAACAATATCTTCTAGTTCACCTAATGCATCTTACCTTCCTATTATTAGAAGCCGAATGGCGGTTTTTCAGAAAAGAAAAATCTAAAAGGAATAAATAAAAACAATCATTCCCATAAATAAAGTCGATACGTATTTAAAAAGTGCAAAGTCGGCTCTTCATGTACATAATATATTATATGACAATGATGATGTGATCAAACATTCAAATTTCTTTTCATTTTTTTAAATAAATGCAGTAATTTATGAGGATTATGATCATTTCAGTTCTTGTTGACTACCAATAACAATAACGATTATAAAAAATCCATAACGAGTTCTTAAATTCAAGAAATATATAACAGCCATTGTATGTAATTTGCTTTGTGGAGAAACTCGCGAATATCTTGTTTTTATTGTTGTGCATTTTTATTTCGTAATAAAAGGGATAAACGATTTTTATTGATTTTATTTATTAAAATGATAGGATATTTTTTTCTGCCTCACATCACACACGATTTAAACCTATTGTTATTATTATGTAAGAATGCAGGGAAAAAACAAAGGAGTTCACGCCGAAACAATGTGTAGAATATGGTAATCGTGTGTCGGATATCTTTTCAAACGATTTTTTTCCTTGTCCTAACTAACTAAGCGTCTCAATTCACGATCATGATAGATCTGTTTTTTATGATGTTGAAAACAACCCTCGTCGTATGCTTCTTTCTTGGAGAGAGAGAGAGACACGCCGAAAAGGGCGATCAAACAAGAAATTGGGCATCTGATTGTGAGCAGAGCAGAGAGATCAAAAAGATCGAACTCTCTGGATCGAAACAATGATGATGATGATGATCAAGATGAAGCGAGAGGAATCTGCTCAACTTGATTTTGATTCGATTGAAGTATAACTGAGCTCATCTATAACCAGAACCAGGATAGTGAACGGAATTATTGTCGGTTCCTTGAAAAGGAACAGGCTTGGAAAAGTCAGGTGGACTCATTGTATGCATCATTGTCCTCCTTCTGCTTAAATTTGTCGAATACTAACGATAACGCGGAGAGAGAAATGAAGCTGACAAGAAGAAAAGATTTATTAGCGGACAGTGAAAGGCATGTGATGGAAACGAACTTTTTTTCCTTTGAACTTATTTGGATCAATGATCAATTTACTGATGTGTTACTTCTTTATGATCAGACATGTGTGTGCCTTGTTTGTTCAGCGGCACTCGTTTTTCACGTTTTCATTGGAATGTTTTTTTTTCTTTCTCAAGATTGAGATCGAATGGAAAATATTAATGATTTTCATTTCAATATTATGTACATACTTTGTCATTCATTTTACGATGTTGTTGGAGAAAAAGAAGATTAATTTGCTTGGTATGGAATTAACCTTCAATTCGATGGAAAAAGTTATGTTTGATGGCAAATTCAATTTTATTCGAAAATATCCAGAAAGAAATGGTTTTAATCTAAAACCGCACTTCTGGCCTCATGTCTTATTATTCATCTACATGTAAAGGCTGTTTTTAGCGGGCAAATATAGCATCGCCTAATGTTTGTATTCCGTTCATTACGTCGACCTAGCCATAATACTTTTAATTCATAATTGTAATTAGGAAGATTTAGCTGCAAAAAGAAAGCTCACATTTTGCGGAGAAAGGAAATGACGAAGTCACTAGTTTCAGGAAAGATGGCGTGAGTCGTATCTGCCGCATGATGAGCTGTTGCGCTACAACTTACAAAATGAATGTGAATGAGCGTAGCCTTCTTGATAGATTTTGTAGGCATGCCATTTATGCCCCTTCTTTACACACACGAAAAAAGGATCAAAAGCTTGATGTTTCGCTTTTCTGACTTTTAAACTGGATTGTAACGTGTCCTTGTTCTGATAAAGTGCTTTTAAGAAAATTAAAGGCTCTTGATTACAAAGGGATCCTGGGAAAAAATACTGTTTAAACTTTAAATTTTGCAAAGGGAAAAGTTTTCTTAGATCGTTTTCTTTACTTTTTCTTCTTCAAATAAAGACGAGATTACTACAAGCAGGAGAAGGAGAGAGCACAACATTTGTAATTCAGTAATAATGGTTTGGATAATGCAGAAAACCAACAAAACGAGTAAGATAATGGTGATCATCATCGTCATCTCCATCACATTTTTTTGTCTTAATAATGAGGCACTACAGCAAAAAGTTAAGAGTTGGAGATTAATAGAATTCTCATTTAAAAGGAAAAGTATTTTTTTAGAGGAAAAACAACAGACAAATTTATACAATTTATTTCCTTTGATTTAGGCTAAATGAAAAGGGATGAAATGAGGGAAAGAAGAAAGGCGGAGAGAGAAAAAGAGAGAAAATTTTTTTGTTCTTGTAATTATTTCTAGTGCCTTTTCCAGTCTGATGTACTTCTCTTCCCTTTTTTTCAAAGACTATGCGTCTGTGTGTCTTATCTTTCTTACTGCCTCTTTGCTTTCTTCTGCCTCTAAGTCGGGGAAAAATATTTGCTGCCTTGTTTCCAAGCGTTCATATCTATTTATCAAGTTTTCTCTGACAAAACTAGTGGAATAAAGCTTCACAATTCAGAAATTTTATCTAAATTTCCACTTAAAAAGGAAAGAAGAAAAAAGAAGAAATCCTTATTGAGCTGAACTGAATGAGTTCCTTCAGAATGCTTCAAATTGTTGTGATTTCTGAACAACAAGTGAGGGTGCGATCATGACGATATATCATGATTTCGTTTTTTTCTCTTCTTCTTCTGAAACGAAAACTTTTAAGTCTCTGAAATCCATGAGCTCCAGGTCCGACACACGATTCTCATCATGATTACTATCACTCCTCTATTTTACACAAGATCATTTCATTAACAAAGAGAGAGAGAGAGAGAGAGAGAGAGAAAGAAGGCATTTCGGTTGAAAAGGAAAAATAAAAACTATCCTTTTGAAGTGAAAGAAATTCTTTTCTTCTGAACAAACTCAAAGGGCACACACACAGCATACCATCAATGAAAACTTGCTCAAATGCAGTGCAGATGGATTTCGATACATGGATACATTCATGCCTACCGTTTCATTTCACTAGCATTCTAGTGATCGCAACGACTTGCAAAAAGGGGAAGAATTTTGCCTGCAATACCAATGAGGGATGATCATATGACGAGAGTTAAAGAAGGTGTTAAAACATGGACTTATTTTAGCATTCTAATAATTATTCCATGTTTTAATTACCGACTTTTTCAAAGTTTGCAAGAGCTTGCAGTGCTGGCAAAAAGCGCTTTTTTGGGGAAATTTCTTTTTTTGCTTTTACTTTAAAAAGCGCCTTTTTGCCGGATGCCTTTTTCCCATGCAAAGGACACCCTGACGAAAATTTTCTCAGGAAAAAAGCTGCTTAAAAAGTAAAAAGTAAAAAAACGCTTAATTGCTTCCATAAAAAAGCATGCCGTCCAACCCTGTTTATGTGGTCCATTGCTGATTTTATTTTTTAAGAAGTTATTCAAGTATTTTTTTAAAATTTGCATTTAGTTTTTGCCTTTCTTACAGAAACTCAGTTTCCTTTTTGCAATAAATTGAAAATTTTTAAGCTATTATTTCCAACTCAGAAAAACATTTGCAAATTTAGATCATGCACGAAATGTTTGAAAGGTTTCAATGCTGCGAGCTGCTTGGCAGGCATGTAGGTATTTCAAGATTTGCGATGCAAAGAAAATTCGGAGTCAGAAATTTAGATTGCTACTTATTTCAGCTCATAAATACATTAGGAATGTACATATAGATTTGGGAGGTGGATGTGGGGGGCATGGTGGATAGTAATTTGCGATTAAATCCTAATTACACATTCCGACCATATCCGTATTTGTTTATCTTTATCCCATAGTAATTACCAAGAGCTACCGGTTCAGTAGGAAACGGGCTCTGTTCAGAGGAGGATTATGAATAGTAAACTTTCCACATCGGAATATAAACGAACCCAAATGAATAAACGACTTTTACCTTGATCCGTTTACTTTCTCATATTTGTTGCGTTGGTGAAAGCTTGGAGGAGATTACAAATTAAGCTTCTCAAGTCAAGTCAACGCGTGTTGTTCGAGCCTGGCTGTTGCTGGTATGCTACTTGTACACACCTTCTCACTATGCGACATTTGCTGTCGTGTGTGATACAATTAAAATAAAGGTCCAAGAATAGCAAACAAGTCAACCAGCACTTTCAGCTCGAAATAGAGAAACAATCCTATTTTATATAAAGGTCCAGTAATTTAAACATCAGGTAAATATTGTTCAAGTTGTTGGCTTCAGCAGTGAAACTGGCTTTGAGATGGAATAAAAATCGATGATTTCCCATTCTTGACCATCAAATCATACACGAAGTTAGTTCTTCTAGATGGGTGGTGCGTGAGCTCGGGTAATGTACTTTAGCTTTAATGACTAATTTTTCTTTCTTCGTTTTATTTTTGCGTCATTCTCAGATTTAACCATCTCAATTCTCGAATTGTATTTTCTTTTGGCTGACGGGAGGAACACCAATTGCTAAAAGCTTCAATATTTATGGCTTTATGTAGCCTTCTACTGGCTCTCTGTAAGTATCTTAGATGAAAACATTGAAGTCGTAGTAAAAGAAAGTATATCAGGGAGAAAGACTGATAAAAGTAGGGGTGTAAAAGGACGCATTGATTCCATTCCATTCGAAAAAGTATAGGAATAAAAGAAGGAAACAGGAAACTTGTTCTCAGAATTGTAGCCAGGCTCTCTTCCTCCACAGTTTATTTGCTATTTCTTACTTTGAGCTGAGGTAGTGAGGAGATCTGGTGTATTCAGTGTGAAGAATTATGTCCAAAAGCAAAAGCCGATATTGTTTCCGAAATAGTCAAATGCTTTTAAAAAGAAGCCACCCATTAATGGCTTTGACCACAGAAAAGGAAAAACGCATCACATGGACTCCATCCTCTCCGTCCACATCCACGCCGTTTTTATGTATTGCAATTGCCTAAGACCAACCGTTCTCCAAAATGGCTCTGTGGTGGTGGTTGGTGGTGATAGCAAAAGAAAAAGCAGTAAAAGTTGAAAAGCAGAAGTAGCCGTCTTCGTGGTTGTTTGCTGTTGTTGTTTATGTTCCCAAACAATAAGTAAGTGAAGTGAGTGAGGAAAAGTAAGTAACTGAAGATGAGAGAGAGAGAGGAAGAGAGAAGATTCGTACCCAGAAAATATCTTCTTAACTTCTTAATTCCTTTTTTATACATGCATTTCTCCTACTTTCTATATATTTACTTCACTTACTCCCCTCTCTCGAATTCCTTAACTGTTCTTTTGTTTCATATATATGGTGCGGTGGCATGACACTGTACTATACGGTAGTGCATAAAATTGCATAGATTTTCAGACTCCAGCCTCCTTGAGAAGGCTTCGGGAAAAGTGGTACAAGAGTTTTCCATGTTTCCTATATAAATATTTGTTAGACTCACTTCCTCCTTTTCTTTCACATTTTCCAAAATTCTAAATCTTTCGATATTCGCCCTGTTGAAAGCTCTTAAATTCCTTTGAAAACGAGGACCACTACACTACAACTACACAACTGCTTTCGCAACCCATATGGAATAGACGATGATGATGGTGATTATGAGTATGGTGCAAATGCATGTACCTATTTCACTTTCCAAATATCCTTTACGTTTAAGGCGTTGTGGCGTGGCCACTTTCTTCCCTTTTCTTACTTCGTAAATTAGAGGAGAAAGTGTAGTAGTAGGGCCCTTTCTCATTTTCCCAGCAGATTTATTATTCTTTTCCTCCTTTGGTGTTTTTGGAAATCGGTGGAGAGCCTCTTATGAATCCCATTAAACACAATTGTTTACCTTTTCTTTAAGAAAATGGAAAGCGCCAACAACAAAAAAGTTTTCAGCTTTCGGCAAGTTCATTCCATTGCATATATTGCCTTGGTCCAATTCCAGCTTCGAGAATTGGATTGGTACGAAGACATTAGCGCATGCATTGATCTACTCAAAAGCCATTTGTTGTAACGAGCTTCTGCTGCTGCTGCTGCTGATGCCACCCAAAGTCGTAAGAATCATTTTTGGTTTCGTAAGACTCTTTTTTTATCCCTCTCCCTTTTTTTCATCTTCATCCCTCTAAATATGCATAATCTACGTTATGTTTACAAGCCATTTCCTACATTTGCCTATTGTCATCATCATCATCCTCCTCCTCTTCATCGAAAGCTTCGAAAGAGAAAGCTTTCCGAATAATATTACCCTTTACGCGTAAAAAGATTGAAATAGGTATAATGCCAATATGCATTCATATATTTTTTCACTGGAAATTAATGCTTATTTTTTTGAGAAAGTACAATTGTTATTGTAAAAAACGGCATGAATATTTCCATCCTACTCCATTCCTCCACCTTTTTCATTCAATGTGCCGTATTTTTCATTCGGGAAATTTTATATTTTATGTGGGTTCCAAATCCTCTTTGACTGCTTCCATGACAGCATTATAATGATTTATCAGAAAAATTTCTCCACTGTTTTTTCCAGTTTCTCCCACACTACTAGCACAAGCAGTAAAAAAACGTTATCATGCCATTCAGCAGCAGACGAACAAAGGAGGGAATTTTCACGAAATGACTGACTTTTTCCGAATGTGTGAATGCATAAAACCGTCAAATAAATGATGCCACGCATTGGAGATTGAGCCAGTGCTCAGTGCACATGCATAAATGTATTATTCCATTGGCGTAATAAATAAAAATGAATATGAGGAGAAAAAGTCCTTTGAAGTGCTTTTACCATCCCCATCAAAGGAAATAAAGAAGTGAATTATAAGGTAACGACACTTTCTCCTCTCACTTACTTATTTCTTGTATTGCATCACCGTCGTATCGTCGTCGTCGTTAATACATAACCGTTCCGTGATCCGTATGTGGATTGGATTCCCTCGTGTGACTCGACTTAGATGCCTTATTTTTCAGGCCGTATATCATCTTTGCCTCTCCTCCATCCTCCACTATTCCGTAAGCTGTTATTCCCTGCATAATATCCTTAAAAAACCAAAGGTATTGCAATTCCGTTGACTTCTCAATGCCTAGCACGAGAATGAATGAATTTAAAGAAAAAGCTCTCTTTTTTTGGAGGGATCCAGATTTGATTCATATAAATCTACTGGTGTATTGCGTGCGGAGAAAATAAAAATAATGCGTGGTAGTAGTGGCGGTGACGATAAGCCGAATATATATGGCATGTAGGTGGCGAGGTGCATACGCATTCAAATTATTCATCATTTTGTTCTTTACCATTTTACGCCATACATTCTTATTTGCAGTGAAAGTTATAGAGGATTTCAATGATTTTCTTTTTGAATTTCGAGGGAGATTAAAGTGACTTCTTTATTTTGATAAATGGACTGAGCAGAAAACAAACTAGTTAGTTTTATTGAGACGCGCTTCCACCAAAAAAATGAATAAACACCGTAAACGACGGTACAAAGAAGTAGCAAAGCACTTACCTTACCTACACAATTACATGATTAAACTTGATCAACGTTATACTTATTAT
>JAHZNI010001740.1:0-10643 GCA_027744415.1 Seira ritae | reverse complement strand
TAAGTTAAGCGAACAATATTACCGCCAAAGACTGTTACAGCAAGTCTTCAAAGATTCTAACAACTTGATTACAATAACTTTTAAAACATGAGTTTATTTTGTCTCGCTTGTATTTTTCTATTCATTAATATTTCCATAATCATAATCGATATACTGCTTGAATAGCCTAATAACAGAATAGCGAATGCAACCCACACATCAGATAGTCCAAGTGCATAGATCATGTTAGTTTCAGGTGTGCAATGTACTTTAGTGTGGTGTTCAAAATCCCTCCAGTAACGAATTATATAACCCCTTTCCCATCCGATCATTATTCTGCATTTTTAATTTAAAATACGAATATCAAGTTCAACATTTTAATTTATGGTTTGGGAGGGTAATTATAATCTTATGTAATTCGTGATAACCTGTAATTCAATATTTTCACAAATGGCGAATTCTTAGGAACCAACATTGCTGCTTTAATTGGCAAATGTGCATACTTAAAAGAGCTTACTTCCTTGCAAAATCTTTCGTCCATGTTAAAACTGTCAGATTCGTCTGGACTAGTCAATTTAAGCGACTTTTTAACCCGTTCAGTATAATATTCAGGCCATCCGAGGTGACAACTGTAACCCTTGTTCCTCCGCAGAATTCTATCTACAGACTCTTGAGTACTGACCAATCGTACTTTCTTCAGGAGATTTCTGCTTGATGACATTCTCTACGACAATTAAAAAAGGAATTTAACTACGCAATAAATATTTGTAATTAGAAAATGTCCTGGTTAATTAAAATTAAAACTTTAATTCATTAACTTTTATGATCATTGCTGAAACGTCTGAATTTCCACCAAATAGAATTTCCTCCGTTATATCGAGAAGTTGGTCAATGTTCTTAATTGGAACGGTTGTCTGGGACAACTGCGAGACGATTGTGGCCGTGTAGGACGAGTAACAGAGAAAGCTGAAGAGAAATCCCGTAATAAAGACAGCGCGCGTTGGGAGACTAGTCGGGGTTATGTACCATCCTATATTAATAGTGTTTAGCAATAAAAAATAATTCAAACTCGACCTACCTACGAATTTAACCCACGAATATGTTATTCCGGTAATAATTTTTTCATACCTTGCTGGCATGCTGCAGCTACAGCCCACCACTGAATGTCCTTTCCAACATGTTCGTCAACTTTTCTGTCATCAAGGAAGGGGACATCATCGCCATCATTCTTTTCATCTGCTTGTAGATAACCTCTTATCCAAATAATGATTTTGAAGGACACGACAATGAGAAACCACGAGGCAATAATCATAACCCACATCTGTGGGGAGAGTGGTCGGGAAAATATGTTGCGAAAGGAGTGGATCGGAGGTTGCACGAAGAAAGCGGTAATGCTACAAGGAAATATGGCAAATGTGTCAATCATGAATATTTTCTTAATGAATGAATGAATTTTTTTAACATTTTAACTAAACCTATTGTAGTAAGTAGGTAGTAGAAAGTTGGAGTACTCCAACTTCATAGCCACGATCCCAAAATGAGAGAGGATGATGTCGAAGGTCTCTTTATGTTTCTCAAATGTTTCAACTAAGCTCTCGTCATATGTGAATGGAGGAACCACTTGCGGTCTGGAAATTATGTCCAAAGCAGCAATTAAGCAGTGTGACTATTGTATACGAAAGGAGTATTTTTATGAAATCTTAGTTCTACTTGATTACGTGAAATTTAAGACTGTTTGGAAGTCACGAAGAATCTTCACACTGAGGCTTGGCATCAGCTCCAGCTTTCCTTCTTTAGTTCGTCTGACGCTGACCTCGTGACGACTTGCCTCCGAAGCTTCCAACTACAATTTTATTTCGATTGATCTTATCATATATTATCTAAAAAGTGGCCCTTTTAAATATTATTTCTGAAAATGGTGCAACAATTTACTAGTTCATTATTCTCCTCTGCCATTTCCGCAAGAAATACAGCACTAGTGAAATTTACACCTTCCCAGTTTTGTCTTCGAATGTTAATTGGTGGAGGTTCAAGATCAACTGCATCCATCAAAGACCCCAAGTCCTTATAGGACTTTTCTTTAATGAGGAGCCTCACAAACGGTTTCTCTTTGATCCAGTACATTTCCCAAACTTCCGCTTTTACATGAGCTTTTTCACCAAAATCCTCGTGGACTGACAGGTAGAGTCGACTGTCGAGATTGAATGAATTTGAAATATTTTCCAAATTCCCCAACTTGGCCAGCCCGTACTCCAAAATTGGACCAAGAGTTAACGCAGACGAGGTTTTCTTGAGCTCATTTATAGCTTTAGAAGGTATCATTACGAAAAATTGTAGACTTCTAAAAGAAATGTTCGCGGAAGCCGAAATCTGGCGAATTAAAAAGAACTAAAGATTATCCTGACCAGGAAGTAGAAATTATATTGCAAAGATGAATTGATAACTCACAAATTTTAAAGTTTCAAGCAGATCCACACTTTGATTGATAAAGACAGCTACTGCTAATTTTGCATGATTCACATTGCCCCATGTTCCAATATTCAGTTTAAGCGGACCTAGCTCTGTCAATTGTTCTTTCTTAAAGGACATTATGGAGATGCAAGCAGCAGAATTATTCACAAATTTGAACGTTTTCAATGCAAATGATGCCTGAAATGGGAAGACCGTTATGAGTTCCTCAAACTTTTTTGAATTCCTGGGCGTCTCTGATATCTTGTGCGATTGGGATTGGGAATGCGAATTCAGAAGAAACGTAAATGATAAGAGCAGAAGAAGAACTGAATTGTTGCGGCGGCATGCGACTTCAGAAGCTGACATGGCTCGCTTCTTATTTGCTATTAGTATTTAAAACAGATTACAATTACGCATAGCATTTATTTTGTCTTTCCGTTGGAAACTAAGTTGAGTCTGGAACGGATGGTCCGATCAAAGCCTTTATGGAAACAGAACTATGTTCTTACCTTCGTCTTCCTCATTTCTTCCAATAAATTGTCTTGACGACAGGTTTGTTTAGATTAGAGTAGCAACTGAAGAAAGTACTGTTATGTGTTTTTGCATTTCTGAAATGACTGACATCCATTAAGGGATTTAGAAAAGCAAAAGCACGTCATGCATGTCGAGTCGAGATATTACTCATAGATGCATTCACAAACAAAATCAAACGACAGACCTTTCAAGCTAGTCAAGCATGAACTTGACGAAGCAATTAACTTTACAAAGGTTCTCAAGACCTTTCTGTCCGCAAACCGTTACAAAGGGTTAGATTTGGAGGAATAAGCAGGACGCAAATAGAAACATTTCCTTTTGAATTTCATTCGACCATGAACGATATTCCAGAAAGCATATTATGTATGTATTAGTTTTATTGAACTTTTTTCGCATTAAGCACAAATCTATTACATGATGCATTTGAAAGAAGTGAATGTCAACTTTTTACATTGGATGGTTACATGCTGCATGTAAAAATGTATGTGTTATGTGCATTACGCTGAACTAGTGGGTTTTTAATAAAAAGGCCAAAAATGCGTAATGTGTACTCAAATTAGATTTAAGCACGCATGGATTTTCACATCATTTTCAAAATTTAAAATTACGCTATTGCAATACTAGATCCTCCATTTTCAGTCCCGTATCTTCACCTCCAGAACTTTCCACATAATTCTTTTTCGATGGCGTCAGTTTGCATGAGTCAATTAATTTCACTTATGACATGCCATGAAGTCACGCTAATTTGCATGCATCTATTGGAACCCTTCTTGCCTTCCACAAGTCGGATGATCAGGATTGCTCACAAATAACCACAAGAACAGAAATACAGACAAAAAATATTTCTGCATCGCATCATGTCTTGTCTACTACCAAATACGCCCATTTCAAATTGACTGACAATTTACTTTTCAGTGACAGATCAGATAAATTATTGAATTTGGTAATTAAAGCAGTCATATGATGAAGTTAACCATGCTATTAATTAGTACATTGTGGGTGGGATTATCATTTATCTCTCTGGGGACATGTCAATCGAACCACGTTCCATCCTTGAACGACCCATTCCCCGCAAATCCTGGACCTGAACCACCGACGACCACAAGAGCACCGTTCCTGGGCTGCCCAGCGGCTTGCTCTTCGAGGCTGGATGATGCTATGAGAATTATTGGTATGATTTAAATTTCAAATTATTCCAGATTTTCCAAGATGTAAGATGTAATACAGACTGAAATTATCTTTGCAGAGGGTCTGGAGCAGAAAATAAGGGACCTCAACCTAACACTAACATCCAGGCTGAACACAGTTCCCACAGGTGGAAGTGGATCTGTTTCTCCAGATCTGACAAGGAGAGTGGGTGATTTGGAAATATATCTTCCGGGAAATATCACAGTTGTCTCGGATAAGATTACTAATGACCTGACACAAGTTACAGGAACGCTATCAGCAGACATCACTGAAGTTCGCGAATATATCGATAACAGAATCAATCAAATTCAGTCGCGTCCAAATCAGCCTTCTGGAGGGGGTGGAGGACAACCAGAGACAGTTTACTCGAATATCACGGCAAGACTCGATCTGCTTGAAAATGTGAAAGTGCAGACCCTTATCAATGAAAACAACGTTTGGCGAAAGAATTTCGAAGTTGTCAACAAAACATTTTCGAAAATGAGAAAGAGCTCTTACAGCAATGATGTTATTGTAGTTGGTTAAAAATGAAATCAGAACTCAGCATTATTAATGGCTTCAAAATAGTTTATTCAAATAAAGCATTGAACTGGTCAGAAATATTGTTTGCAATTTCATTATTACACTTCCTATTAAACACAAAAAATGTACTTAAAACTACTGAGGAACAAAGGTATAAGCAAAAAATTGGAATAGACGCGGGGTGACCTTACCATTACATGAAGACGTAAAATTAGACTTTCAAGCTGCGTTTAAAAAACTAAACACAAACACGTACAACAGCAGCAACATACAATTGATTTTCAATTAAAAATTCCAATGCTCAAGAAATAAATATAGGTCTTCGTGATTGAAATTGGTTTGGTCTTTGTGTATTCCAAGTTTTCGCAAAACTTTTTGTTCCTTCGTAGTTTTATTATGCTCTTTGTCTCTCATACACTCGGTCCGGGTCCATGGTTGGGTCTCTATCCACAAAAAGTTCATCCGTTTCTTCGTCCGAAGATTCCGCTTCATCTTTTTCCAGCTCCCCACAGACAAACTCACAAATGCTCTCTAAAATCGTTGCATTTTTTAGTCTCGCCATGATCTCATCGATAGCACCCTCATTACCTTCGCTTGTCTTAAACTTTGCAAAATTCATCTCGATGAGCCAATCACTAAAAGATTCCTCCTTCATCTTCAATTGATTCTTGGACGATGAGGGCTCGTCGCTACAGGTTTGACGCACGACGTCGCCTAGCGCGGTGAGGTCGTAGTTATCAAGAGCCAACTGGATTCGAAGACTATGAACTCCTTCAGTGAGCCATGACGTCGCTAATTGTTTTGACTTTTTCGACATCGTCAAACTTTCCCTGAAAATTAAGCATGTGAATTTGAAGTTCGTTAATCCAATGCAATAGTTTTGGTCACAGAGTCAAAGTCATCGTCGTTAAATTGATTCTATTACAAGAACAGAGCGACGGCAGGTCCACCAGCACAGTTTCCTTTCAATGGCGCCTTAGAAATTCGCACAGGACGAACAATTACAGTTCGAGGAGGGAGCAAGTTTTTCTTCCATTCCTCAACAAATGACAAAGGAATAGCGGATGCACCTTCCACGTCCCTAGAACAAAAAAAAACCGTGTTTTATTGTGTTTACGTACATTAAAACTGGACAGCTGAGACAAAGGTCTTAAACACTTGCTCAATAATCCCATGGTCGTAGAAGAATACGTTGTACACATATTGGCTAGTGCCCGGAACACATTCCACCTGGTCCTGAATGATGCCTCGCTTGAATCCTCCCAAACTCTCAGACTTCGCCAAAACATGCTAAGTTTTTAGAATAAAAGATTACAATGAAACTTGCATTGAAATCAAAAGCATGAAGCACAGAAAACAAACCAAAAGTAATTTTCTGATTGATGCTGCCACTATGTATCTCATGCGTATAAAATAATAAATACATTACTAACATCGCCAACTCTGTAACTTTGTTTATCAACTGATTTCCCACAGAGTTCATCCCAATTTTCACCGAGATTCTCTTCTAGTATTCCATAAGCTTCGTCATCATCCATTAGGACGACGTCCCCCAGAACCAGCCGGTATCCAGGTCCGGGTAGAATAGAAATCAGCTTGAATGGGTGGTTAAAAGATACCTTCAGCATGGTGATGTCCTCCAACTCGAACACTTTTTAAATGCACAAAATAGAAGGGCCAGAGCCTGTTCCAAAAAAGTTACAATGAAACTAAAAACAATCTACTACTACATAAAAAGTAACACTCAGATGTGATTTTTTGAAACTAAATGTAAGCCATAGTCAACGGGACTGATCGAAGTAAGTTCCACATCCACAACCACAACGCAATCAATTGAAATTGTTCTTTGACGAAGTTATTCCCGAGACGCGAAGCTTTTTGCTTTACCTCAAACGCGATGATTTAATTTAATGGCAAAATCAATATAATATTTATAATGCGTTCTAATATGAAATGAAATGGAGTGTAGTAGTGGATGAGATGAATGAACAGAAAAATGTGCTTTTAGAAAAGAAAAGTAAGAAAACAGATTGCATTATGCCTTGAACTTGAATTTGCAAGGTATGGAAATCAAATCAGAGAAAGACAAGAAGAAACTAAACGTTTGCTTGCTGCTATATAATGCTTGAATTGAATGCGTTGCTTGCTTGCAACGCATCTTCTGCTGCTCCACACCGTTGACCGTGAAGGCCTATGCTGCATAGAAGCAAACCTCTATTTTACCTTGCCTACATAGGGCAGGGCATTATACTTTGCTTTACTCTTTGCTTTTGCCTTTGCTTTGTTATTTTTGTCATGCGGTGCGGAAAAGAAAGTCGAGATAGTTTTCTTCAACTCATTTCATGATTCCATCTTAATAAACGCTTTTAAGCCTATACGATGTCCGCTGAATTATGTAATTGTTAAAGTAAAGGAACCCTGTGGAATCGTACAATATCCGCATGATCCTCGACTCAGCTCAGGTTTCTTCTGGTTTCTAAGACATTCAACGAGTTGCCTACCATCATTAGGGGAAAAATGCAGAACATATGTCATCAGCGGACAAATAATAATTAACACACTTGAATGTACTTTTCGAACTGCCATATTTATGTTTAACCTTTATGAAAATCTTTTGAAACATGTTTTAATCATGAAATTTATATCGTCATTCGTGCCATTAGGAAAATTGATGCATGTCCGCGCCCGAAAGTTACCCAAAACCAAAGGGAATCAGTTTCCTAAATTTTCCTGCGACATTTAATTTTTTGTGCGTTTATTAATTCCGATAAATTTTGGGAGTATGGATTTGGGCGGAGGGGTGGACATCGCATCGTCAGCCACCAGCCCTTATGATTACCTTGAACTGAGGGAAGAATCACAATCGCAGCACAGCCCTTCTGGGAAAATTCACCAATGGATACTAAGGACCATAAAAATCGTATTTAAAATAGTAGCTCAACCCAATGAATATTTTACCCATCGATTTCTTAAACTATTTCTTCTCACTTCTCAGTGACTGTCTTTGTGAACATAGACACTGTTTGATGACCGCTGGAAATTGCTAAAAAAGCTTTTACATATTACGTAACGGTCCTACCGCACCGGAAGTTTAATTTCACACTTTCAATGATAATAAATCTTAAATAAACATGGACTTGGTTAAGGTATGGTTCCAGCTTCCGATATTCTTCACACAATATTGAAATCCAAAACCTGACCAACTTTTCCTTTCAGAGACTTGCTAGCACAATTGGTCTATCCCCATTCATTGATAAAGGTCTGACAGACCCTGAATATTCATCGTCGTCTTACGAGCTACAAAATGATCTCATTGACTGGGCTCCACTTGGAGCAATAACATCGTCAACCCCTTCAGCAACTCCTCCCGCTTACCTTCTTGAAGGGCCTAAATCACATCTAAATGGACGCTGGCCGCCGCCGAGTTGGGTATATCATTTCTCCCCACATCGTTGGGAAATATCGTATCTCAGTCTCATGATAACGTTCCCCCAGCCAATGCTTCTACATGAAGTGCAGGTCCTGTGTGGCGGTGGAAAGGAAGCATGGCCTTCAAAGATAAAAGTTGAAGTGTGCGAAGACCTCGAGATTGGGACGACGCAACCTGCTACAAAACCCGTGATCTTCACCCCTCTTCAAATTCAAGAGTCTTCAATGAAATCATGGATCTCAATCCAACTTGAAAAGCCACAATTAGCGAAGACAGTTCTGCTGCGTATTTACAAGCCCAAGAACTCCAGATATGTTCATCTCTCCCAAATTAAACTGCTCGAGCAGGCCACATTCAATGAAGTGGAATCCGAGAGTAAGATCAAGGAGGATAACTTAAAGTCGTTCATAAGCCTTCTCGACCAGTTCGAAGGGGATTTCAGTCTCCACTACCTGTACAAGTGCATATTTGAAACGGAAATTGAAATTTCGGACTTGTTGAAGTTCTGCCATTTCGCATTAATGAATCCGCAGATGAGTTCAGAGGCCTCGGTGTTCCTGTCCCGTATCTCTGCTATTCTCCTCCATTTTGAAATTCATCCGGAGAAACCAGGCGGCGAGCCGTTGATCAACGTGTTGATTGGTCCAGTACAACATGAATTGTCGCGGAGAATGCTGACTGATACCGAATCGACCTCTTTACAACGCCATCTGGAAGTTGTAGTTGAGCTGGTGTATGACTTGTGCTGTACCTTGTCAGATGAACAAAACTTTACGAATCTTGCTACTGTTCTGTATGAACTTGAAAAGCGTGTTGATGGCGTTCTCTCCGCAAATGCTGAAGTGAAAGGAGCCGAGCTTCAATACATTAGGGCAGTTTCCGCTGCTTTGTGGACATTGGCTGAGACTGGAAAGGGAAATGGGAGACACATGGCGAGGATTATCACTCCACAGCTTTTAAAGTAAACTCAATTTGAACTCCGTTAAATTAAAGCGCATTTATTATAACTTTTGTACTTCAGTGATTTCTTTATTTAATAGGAAATTGTACGAGTGGTCCGTGAAGCTCATTTCTGATGAATTGTCCGAGCTGAAGGTCATCGTAAAATACTTGATCTGTTCCGTGTGCTACTGCAGACCATGGCTTTTTGTTTACCTTATGTATTTAATGAAACTTTTCAAAATAAAGGACGGAGTTGGTAACAACATTTACCCCATAATCATCATATATATTTTCATTTATTCATTAATGCTATTTATCTAAATAAAATCTTTTTCATCAGACCTTAATGGGGCTACCTTGACCGATATGCTGGAGCAGTGGTTCAACGAAGGAAAAGAAAGTATTTGGGTCAAGCTTTCACCAAATGAACTGCATAGTTCCACGGGTGACTTTGATCTCCGCGTCTTAGAGACATTGGCGACGGTCGCTCTATCCCCGATTTCAGCAAATGTCTTAAAAGGAGCTTCCCTCTTAGATGCTTTCAACTCGGCAATTTTAGGCAAGTGATCTCTCGTTGTTTTCGTATTTCTCTGGTGGAAAGAATTTTTCATTAATAATTCTTGTCCATATGTTCTATTCAGAATTTTGTAGTGCTTATAGCGGAGAGCAAACAAGTGAAAGTCTTGCCCGCGTAGAGACTATCATGACACCGACGCAACTTGTAAAAATCTTCAAATTCCTGCAGAGTCTGTCTGTCGGGAAAGACTTCAGAAATTTGTTTGGAACAACCCAGGGATCAGGCTCCTGGCTTCCTGTGCTCAACCTCTTTCTTACTTTACCTTTATCTCGAAAGTCTGCCTTCTTCGGAGATCTCTTGAAGGACATGGAATCCTCTGTGATTGATGTCCTTATAAATCTCTGCTGGACCCACCCATTAAATCAGAAAAACGTATTTCCACAAATGATAGAAACGATTTCGAAACAAAAGGAAATATCTTCGTTCTCCCGAAAATTACTGGTCCAACTTTTGCTTGATGACGAGCGCATCATCGTGCGTATTAAGAGCGATCGCAAATTTTCCATCAAAATGCGGTGCTCAAACTTGCCTAAATACGATGACTATCACCCAAGCATGGGAATCAAGAGAATGAACCACATCCTGCTTGTAAAGGCTACCACAACGGCTAATGAAATTCTGCAAATGATTGATGGCTCTAACTTCAATTTAAGACTTGAGTCATGTCCCGATGTTCAAATTCCTCTTAATCATTCAATGGCGAATTTGCTTGCTGTGGAGGAAAATTGGTCCAAAGGTCGCATGCCATTTCTGGATACGCTGGAACTGGTACTTTCCCAGGACCAGGCCCTGTATTCGGATGAGGATGTCTTCGATATCCTTCCATTTCCATCCTCGCTTGAAGCATTTGGTCAGAGCGGTGGATTGGCGGTTATTTTTGAAAGATTCGAGCCTCAAGGACAGACTGGCATATCTCCAAGCATAATCAATTCCTTCCGCCATTTCATAAACCTTCCCCGATATACAGAGGTTCTACTAGGGGAAGAGTTTGGCTTTCGAGCGAACTGCTTAATTAGGCTA